>VMDO01013755.1:0-48436 GCA_007922755.1 Pedetes capensis | reverse complement strand
CGTCAGGCGAGAACAATCCCTGGAGAAGGACATCATGTTTGGAAGAGTGGCAGGTCAACGGAAAAGAGGAAAACACTCCACCAGATGGATTGACACAGTGTCTGCAACAATGGGCTTAAACATAAATAAGATTGTTTGCCTGGCACAGAATCGGCAAGTGTTTCGATCTGCTGTACATAGGGTCGCTATGAGTCGGACTCAACTTGACAGCACCTAACAACAACAACAACAACCCAAAGAATAGAATTTAGCAGACTCATGTTTATAACAATGTTGACTAGATGCAGTCATCCATGGCCATAGGCCTAAATATCTAACATAATTTTATTTCTTTCTTATTTTTAAAGTTATAAACAATAATGTAAGATAGCCTATTTTCCTGCTACCATATGGAGACAGGTTTTACTGAAAGCATATGAGAAATAAGACAAATAAGACAGTCCATTGTTTTTCATTTTATAATATGCTCTCCTATTACATAGTGAGTGTAATAATGTGCTGAAATTTTTCTATGCAAGATGAAGAATAAAAAGAAAAATGGATATTGTCCTTTTCTTCTAAAAACTTCCAGTTGTAAATATTCCATAATATATACTGACAAGAAACAGATCAGGTACATGTCAAGAATTTAGGATAAGGTTTCAACAAGAGAATAAGTTTAGATTTTGTATCTTCATTCTTAAAGTAGATAATATTTTTATATAGTAGAGCACAGAAACTGTACTCATCCCTAGGAATTATATGAAATAGTTTTTACTTAAGTCCAAAACTTCATATGCTATTTAATGTATTAAATTCCTCTTTGCTTCATGGGGCCTGTATGTGCAACACATGAGCCATACATTTAAATATAACATTAAAGAACTTGAGTACTTTTAAGTATACTTTAAAGTATTATATCCATCTATTTATATTCTTTAACTCATATCAAATAAAAAATTTTCTCAGTATCGTGTAACTTGTAAATAAGAGTTTCTGTAACTGAGAAACAAATATGGCTGGACCATCAATGATATCTTTTGATAGATATTCTGGGTTTTTTTTTGTTTGTTTTTCTTACCATAAAGTGAGACTGATTAGGTAAAAAGAGAAGGAAACAAGTGGAAAATATGGCATAGTCATCATTTTACTCTAATGTTAGCTTTTCCTATATGAACATAGGATATGAGACCCCTTTCTTTTTGAGATTTATTACATTTCATAACACTGTATCAATTTCAAATCGAGATGTACAATGGAGATGTCATAGTGTTGACTTCCTAAGACTAAGAGCCAATCTCAGTCACAATGACTTTCAGGAATAACTTCATTCTTTTTCTCCTAGTCTGCTTAAAAGTGAAAGAACTTGTAGTCAAGACCTCTTTTTCCTCACTATACACCAATGTCCTTTGCTTTAACTCACCACACCACATGACAGTGCATTAAGTGGATATTTCTTTTAGCTATCTTTGAAGTTCTTTTCAGTTCATGATTCAATATCCTGCCCTAAAATGTTGAATAAGTTTCGTAATGAGGGTATGTAGCTGTACAGTTAACATAAGAATTACTGTGCTTGTGAGTTTTATTTTCATGATAATAAACTAATTTGCAACATTAAATCATGAAGACACAAGTCAATAATGGACTAGGATACTTGATTCAGAATTCCACAGAAAAACTGTTCGTGTAGCTAAAATATAATGCATTTTGAGTAGATAGTTGTTAAGGACATAGTTGTTGTTGTTGTTGTTGTTAGGTGCCATCGAGTTGGTATCCGACTCATAGTGACCCTCTGTACAGCAGGGAAACACTTGTCAGTGCTTCTCTGCTGTTCATAGGGTTTTCAATGGCAGATTGATTTTTGGGAGGGGGTTGCCAGGTCCTTCTCCCAAGCCTACAGCTTCTGGTGTTCCCAGTAGGTCTCCCATCCAGGTACTAACCAGGCCCGATCCTGCTTAGCTTCCGAGATCTGATGGGATTGGATGCCACAGGGCTATAGCTGCAGGCAAGGACATAATTAATGTATCTATATTTTTCAAATATCTGGAGAAGATATGAGATATCAACTGTTTCAAAGCCATCACTTTAATGGTATAGATTTGGGGGACTGCACCTCAGTCATCTAGTCAGAGTGGCAAATTCTAGGCTCCTTGACCCTGACATTGCTCTCTGAATCACAGTGACTCTAACACTTTCCATGCAGAATAGAACCAGGTATATGAGATTCAGTCTTTACCCAGACATCCTGAAGGGTCTGAGGACCTCTTTCCTCACTTCATCTAAAAACCTTATGACTACAGATTTTAGCTGAGACAATCTAATACTTCTTATATTGGAAAACAGAAAGACAAGTGGCACTTTCTACTTTACTAGCCCTACTCTTCTGTTTCTTTTAGACTTTATTCAGACCACATCTGTTGACTTTAGGACAGTTACATACAGTTTCAGAAACATCATGTCACATCACTGACACTTTGTGCTTTTGGTGATCTTTGGTATGGATAAGAGAGAAGAGGGACAATTTGTCACTTGCTGTTATCTCTTAATGAGGAAAAACTATCACAGTGCACATGTAACCAATTCAGTTTTTCTTAAAAAAGGAACCTTTAATTAAAACAATTGTAAACCATGCGTGTTCTATACATTTAAAGAATGTATTTAATTTAACCATCAAATTGGTTTCTTGTTCACATAAAAGAATTAAGATTATCAAGGGGCACTAGAGATCTAGGAAAAGGAAAGCAAATTCTCTTATTTTACATTTTGACTTGGATTTGTCCATAACTATTTATTAGATACTGAAAATTGCCATATATTCTTGAATCTAATTCAAACCTTTTCAATAGTTTTAGATGGCTACAAAGTCAGGTGTGGATTAGAAGCATGTGTGATTTGCATTTGCTCAGCTCTGGACTACAACTCCAATCTGCATGTAAAATAATCCCAGTCTGATGTTGTAGCCCTCTTAAACTGTTGAAAGGGTGTGCATTAGACTCAATCTATATGCCTTTTACACAATGTATGAATTTTTACATGAACATTTGTTTCTTACTTAAATTTTCTTAGCCTCATTGTTTTTCTTCATAAAACCTCACTATAAAAAGTCAATTTTGATGTTGCTGAGAATATTGAGATAAAGTGCATAAACACTTAGAATAATTTCCCAAATGCAATTCTCTCATAAACATCTTGATGGTGACGATGATGGTGGCAATGATGGTAACCGATATGCCAAATACTAAGGTCAAGTATGCATGCTGAAACTGTAATAATTTCCACATATAATGGGTGAACATGTTTCTTCCACGATTGGATTTCCTTTTTGAAAACATCAAATATATACATAGTCTAACTAGGCTAACTTTAAAAACTAAGATTGCAAATATAAATGTTTATTATAAATCAATATTTCTTCCACCTTAATCACTAAACTGATAAATAAAAATATAAATAAATGCTTCCTTGAGTATATTATCACTAAGGTACATATTATTTAATTTTTTGAGGACAGAATTTGTCCCACTGCAAATAGTACAACTTCTCTCAAAACCCATACACACATTAATGCATGGGGGAAATGTACCTCAGAAGCAGCCTGCACCCGCTCATTTCCTTATACTTTTTGCCCTCCAGAAACCTGGACTTGACCCAGTGAAAAATTTAATGAAGGCACTCAAAATTGTTAGTCAAATAAGGCTAGAGACTAAATTCATGTTCCCCACAGGAAACTCGAGTTTTGAAAAGGTTACAGGTGAATTATTTCCCTCTCTATGGCTTTAAGACTCTGAAAATATATTTATCATTTTCAATAGCAACAGCCTTGGCAAGAACCTTAAAATTTTCTTAAGGGATTTGGATGACCATATTCAAACATATCAAGCCAGACCAACAATCTCACATTCCTTCTCAAAACCCAAATGATATCCCATGAGACAAAGCTAACTGCTAAGTTAAAAGCATAGTTCTTATTTCTAAACAAGGGACAAAGGAATGAAGCTATTTCTTCCCATTATAATGCTTCTTGCTCAAAGGGACACCTTCAAGATTGTTAGCTTTAAAAATGGACTAGCCTTACATAATGGTCTCTGTGGTCTGAATGTCCTGGTTTTAGGAAATATGTTTTATTTTAAAACTATTTTTGTCATAAAAGAGAGAAGCAACATATCCCAGTAGAAATTCTTAAATCAGGTTAACAGGTGCTCCTAAGGACCTATTAAATGAAGAGTGCCCTAAGAAATGCTATTATTGTCATGTATAAGAAGCTATACTCAGCTCCTTCCAACCAACCAGGCTGCCCATCTGTGCAAGCTTCAAGGGCTGTAATTTGCTACACCTCTAATATAATATGAAATTTAGCTTAGTTGGTAGAGGGCCGCTCTGCATGCTCTGAGCCCCTAGGTTCAATCCTCAGCACTGCAAAAGTGGGAGAAGAACCTGGTAGCCCACTGCTGAAACAATCCCAAAACAATCAGCCTTTGAAAATCCTATGAATAGTGAAGAAGCACTGACATGGTGCCAGGCATGGCATAGTGTTGGGGAGTGTTTTGTTCTGTTGTGCATAGAGTCACTACTAGTCAAACTCAACTCAATGGTGCCTAACAACAAGAAATAAAATATAAACTAATATAACGGAAACATCGTTTCCTTACCCATTTTTTAACATTTTTACATTCAAATATTGTTCTTTGTTTCCTCCTCATGTGCCATTTCTGTCAGATATTTTTTTACCAGCTGTTTTCCTGCCAAGGTATTTAAATTTCTATCTTCTCTTAAACTTTGTCCTTATTAAATTTAATGTTCTCAAGGGAAGTAATAATTATATAATATTCTCTTGTTTAATTATCTTTTTTCTTTTTTCTCTCTTTCTCTCTCCTTTCTTCTCTCCTCTTCTCCTTTTCCCACTCTTTAAAATTCTGTAAACCCATGAAAGTAGGGAAACAATCTTCTCTCACTGCTATATATCTGCATTTAGAAGAATGCCTAGTAGATGCTTAATATCGGTACCTATGATAGCTTGAGTTCTACATTTCTGAAATTCAGCTTCTAAAGTTACTTTGTCTTTCTTAAAGAAGACACAGACACAAGATTTTAAAAGAAAAATAAAAGAAGTTTACTATCCTGATAAAACTGAAAAGTTTATTGTAATGTATAAAGTCAATTCAATTTAGATTATTCTGGCATTTATATTCAGGTTCATGACAACAGTCAATTAAAATGAAAAGAAATAATAGCAAATTCCACAATAATTGTTGTTGTTGTTGTTAGGTGCCATCAAGTCAGTATCCGACTCATAGTGACCCTCTGTAAAACAGGGGAAACACTATTGTCAGTGCTTCTCTGCTGTTCATAGGGTTTTCAATGGCAGATTTATTTTTGGGAAGGGGTTGCCAGGTCCTTCTCCCAAGCTTACAGTTTCTGGTGTTCCCAGGCGGTTTCCCATCCAGGTACTAACCAGGCCCGACCCTGCTTAGCTTCCGAGATCTGATGGGATCAGATGCCACAAGGCTATGGCTGCAGGCCCACAATAATTAGATTTTCTTAAAAAGAAAAATCTTATATTTCATGCATATATGATGAGGACTCTAAAGAAAAAATGAACAAGTATTTACAAACACTTGTTCTTATTGTTGTTAGGTGCTGTCGAGTCTTAATCATAGTGACCCTGTGTATAGCAGAATGAAACACTCCCCGATTCTGTGCCAGGCTCATGATCTTATTTATGTTTAAGCCCATTGTTGCAGACACTGTATCAATACATCTGGTGGAGGGTTGTCCTTTTTTCATTGACCTGCCACTCTCCCAAACATGAGGTCTTTCTCCAGGGATTGGTCTCTCCTGACTACATGTCCAAATTACATAAGATGCAGTCTAGCCATACTTGCTTCCAAGGAGCACTCTAGTTACACTTCTAGGAAAGATCTGTTGGTTCTTTTGGTGGTCCATGGTACATTCAATAATCATCTTCAGCGCCATAGTTCAAAAGCATCAACTCTTCTGCTGTTTACCTTCTTGAATGTCCAGCTTTCACAACCATATGATGCAACTGAAATACCATGGGATGAGTCAGGTGCACCTTCGTCTTCAATATGACATCTCTACTTTTCAATATTCTGAAGAGATCTTTTCCCACAGCTTTTCCAAAAGCAACATGTCTTTTGATTTCTTGACTGCTGCTTCCACAGGTATTGAACCAGGTAAAGCAAAATCATGGATAACCACAATCTTTTCTCCATTTATTGTAAAGTTGCATACTGACCCAGTTGTAAGGATTATTGTTTTGTTGATGTTTAGTCACAGCCCATACTGAAGGCTATGATCTTTGATCTTCATCAGTAAGTATTTTAAATCCTCTTCACTTTCAGCAAGCAAAATTGTGTCATCTGCATAACATAGGTTTTTAATGAGTCTTCTTCCAATCTTGATGCTGTGTTCTCCATATAAAGTCCAGCTTCTCGTATTATTTGCTCAGCAAATAAATTGAAGAGGTTTGATGAAACTATATACCCCTGATGCACACCTTTCTCAACTTTAAACCAGGCAGTGTTACCTTGTTGTATTCAAACAAATGCCTCCTAGTTCATGTACATGTTCCTCATGAGTACAATTAGGTGCTTTGGCATTCCCATTCTTTGCAGTGTTATCCATAATTTGTTATGATCCACACACCCAAATGCCTTTGCATAGTCAATAAAACATAGATAGACAGCTTTCTTATATTCTCTGCTTTCGGCTAATATCCAACTGTCATCAGCAATGATGTCCCTGGTTCCCCACTTTCTTCTGAATCAAGCTTGATTTTCTGGTAGTTCCCTATCTATATATTGCTGCCTTTGCTTTTGAATGATCTTTAGTAAATTTTTGCTTATGTGTGATATTAATGATATTGTTAGATAGTTTCTACATTCAGTTGGATTCCCTCTTTTTGGAATAGGCACAAATATGGATCTCTTCCAGTCATTTGGCCAGGGAGCTGTTTTCCAAATCTGTGGGCATAAACTTGTTAGCACCTCTAGTGCTGCATCTGTTTATTGAAACATCTCTCTTGGTATTCCATCAATTCCTGGAACCTTGTGTTTTGCCAATTCCTTTAAGGCAGCTTCCACCTCATCCTTCAATACTATTGGTTCCTCTTATGTAACCTCTTGGAATGATTGGTCATCTACCAATTCTTTTTTGTATTGTAACTCTGTGTGTTCTTTCCATCTTCTTTGGGTGTTTCCTGCATCATTGAATATTTTACCTACAGAAGCTTTCACTATTGCCACTTTAGGCTTGAATTTATTTTCACTTCCTTAAGCTTGGGAAACACAGATTGTGTTATTCACTTTGGTTTTCTGCCTCTAGCTCTTTGCACATGTCATTTGAATATTTATTTTTGTCTTTTTGAGTTGCCTTTTGAAATCTTCTGTTTAGTTCTTTAATTTTATCATGCCTTCCTTTTAATTTAGCTGCTAGATGTTCAAGGTTAGGTTTCAGAGTCTCTTTTGAAATGTAATTTGGTCTTCTCTTTTTTTCTGTCTTTTTAATAACTTTTTGCTTTCTTTATAAATGGTATCTTTGATGTTGTGCCACAACTCATCTGGTCTTCTATCATTTGTGTCTAATGCAATAAATCTATTCTTGAAGTGGTCTCTGAACTTAGGTGGAATGTACTCAATGTTGTACCTTGGCTATTGTACCCCTATTATAATTTTCTTCAGTTTCAGTTTGAACTTAAAAATGAGAAGTTGATAGTCTATTCCACAATCAGCACCTGGTCATGTTCTTACATTTGATGTGAAGCTTTTTCATCATTTCTTTCCACAAATGTAATCAATTTGGTTCCTGTATGTTCCATTTGTTGATGTTCATGTGTATAGTCACCATTTATATTGGTGAAAAAATGTATGTTATGAAAATTCATTTGTCTGACAAAATTATATCATGTGATCTCCAGCATCATTTATTATCTTGAATATCCACTATGTTCACTATTATGTACTACATTGAAATCATGCTACCTTTCTTTCCATATGTATTGTAAAAACAAAAAATGAAAAAAGACAGAGAGAGAAAAAGAAAACAAACTAGCTATACCCTTTCTGTAAAAAGCTACAATTGGAAAAATATCAAGAAAAATAAGGAGTTTCCCTACATTGCTGAATTTCCAAGTACACACAAGTAAATATAAATAAAATCTCCCTTCCAATTTAAGACATGTCTATACATAATACACCACTAAATTTTCACAGATGGGCTCAATTGAAGCAAGGGGAAATATGTAAAGAGCAAATTATTTAGTCAATTTTATTTTTAACTACACTGTACATAGTGGTGTTTTTCACAAATTTTTTATTCATTGTATTTAGATTCAAAGTGACTGCATTCACAGTTTATAGTTCTTTTAGGTGATATCTATGTTCCTAAAACATATGGAGTATAGCTTTTGAAAATCATTTTTATCATCTCTGATTATAACAAGGGAAATTTATCATATTTTATGCTATTACTGTGCACAGAGGCAAATGTAATTTAAATTATCAGACTTCACTCCTAGTCATACATAGGAGTGAAGTCCTACGTTTCCTTTTTCTGGCTTAAACTAAAGCTGTTTTTCCTTTCTCTGTTCAAACTTCTTAATGATATTCTAGTCCAGTTTAAATAAAACATTTTTCATTTGTTCAAGGTACCTCAGTCAACAGATGGTGCTGTGTATAACATTTTTATGATAGCATATAGTATTTAAATATATGTATTACAGTTGAGCTTCAGGTTTAATTATACAGGTATGTATATATGAAACTAAATTTCCCCAAAATATGTGTTTCATAAAGTTTTTAAAGTGTGAGAAAAAAATTGCAAAGTCACTGAACAATATTACAGTTGAGTCAGGAGTCATAAGGTATTCAATTATATATGCAAACATGTCAGAGTTTGGGAAGGGTCATGTTCATGAAAATGAAGCTTAATATTTGGTTTGATTTGGAGAGTCTGGAAGTCATCAAAAGGCTTCTTCCAATGCCAACTCTCTGTTTAGAAAATGCCTTTCTCAGAAATTTGTCTCTGATATAGTATCTCTCCAATTGCTCCTTACATGAATACAACATCAATTTTTCAAAGCCCATCTTTTTATCCTTAACAATCAGGAACAACTGATGGTTTTTGCATAACTGCATGTAAGAATCCAAAGTTCTGACTTATCTCATCTTCAATTTTTTAGTCCCAAACCTTTGGTTTGCCATTTCTCTGTCCCCCAAATACATATATAAAACCCAGTTATATTGATCTTGTAAGATGCCATGGGTAACTCACTTTGTTGAGATCCCTTATAACACAATGAGGATATGCAGCCATTGATCACCCCAGTGGTTTATGCCAATTTTTCTGAGGCATTTCTGATCTCAAAGGCCATCACTACTCACATCCAACTCTGAAATCTTCTAACACTCAATATTACACTATTTACTTTAACTTGATCTCCCATCATGTTTTGCTATATTCTCAGCCAAAATAACTCAGCACATTTATGAATTATTATATAAACTTGGAATTTGGTAGGATATATAGCTGCTAATATCAACACATGAAATTATTTCAAATAACCATTTCAAATTATGTTTGTTCCTTTAGTAGCAAACTGATATACTGCATTTATCAATGGATTTTTAATTTGTTATCCTAGAGAAAAAAAAAACAATTTTTTCTTTCTCTTTTTATTTGGATTGCATGAAAAGTTGTCGCCATTGGTTTTATTACTTTTCTTCCCTCCAAAATTTGTCAGGGTAGATTATTTACTGATTTTGAGTGAGAGGATATTTGGATTGAGAGAAGGAGGAACAAAGATCTTAGAAAATACTAGGATGTATTTCTCCACAAAGAAAGCACAATTTATAGCCCTTATATACACAAAAATTTGTTAAACATTGTACATGGCAGCACATATATTGAGAAAAATATAATTCTAAAATGAGCTCAGGTTGTAGCATCCAAAGCATTTGAATATGAATGAACACTCATACTTTGAGCTTTTCAATAGTTGTGCTCATCTTGATACCCACATTATAAACATTTCCATTTCATTCATTTTTATAATTCCTATCTCCTTGTTGATATTCATTATTTATCAAGTCACTGATATACTTTTCTTTAAATCTTTAAATACCATTAGTTTTGGCTCTCTGAGCATGTTAATAATAGCTAATTTTCAGTCTTTTCTAAATCCACTATCTTTGGACAATGACAATTTCTATTGACAAGTTTTGTTTTTAGTTTTGCTTATGAGGATGTCACAATTTATTATTTTTTACTGTCTCAAGATTTGTGTATAATATTGGGCATTTTACATTATATATTTTATTCTAGATTCTAATATTTTTGAATTAAGGATTATCATTGTGGTTTGATTTGTTTTCTTATTTACATCTCTAGACTAAGTCTGTGAAGTCTCCTTTTCTAGCAATGTGAGTTTATGGTATTTGGTTTTTGTTGTAGTTTTCCTTTTCAATTCAGTTTCCCTAGATATTTCTCCTGTGTCAGTGAATCTTAGTGCTCAGCAAAGATTATCAGTAATTGTGCTCAAATACATGCAGCTACTCTCTGCTGATAAACCTTTCTGTGTCTTCAGAAGGAATTCAAATTTAATCCATTTCCAAGTCTGCCCTGGCTCTTATTTTATTGCTCTGTCTTATAATGTCTCATCTGCATGTTATATATAGGTTCCCTTGGCCAGTGATGCATGGGTGGCCTGCCTTCTTCATTATCTCCTGAAACCTTGAATCAACTTGTGATATGTAGAGTTTACCAAGCCCCTTGTAGCTGACTTGTTTCCTGCAACTCCCTGGAAATTCCCTAGCTATCAATTTGTTGTTTTCACCAAACAGGATTTCATCCTCAGCTGACAATGTTGTTGTTCTTTCCTGCTCTCTTGTCTTTGAGATCATTACTTTAACTGGCAGTACTTACTTCAAGTGACTCCCTGTGGCAGAAGCAGTCAGACTTGATTTTCATGGTCTGTCCTGGTTAAACTACTTTGCTAACAGAGTTGAGGTACTAATAGGATCATTGCCAATCAACAGTGCCACATACTCAAAACTTATAGTTTTCCTGAGTGCATACTCACTGAATTACTGTATACATCTTATCAGTTTCCCTAGAATTTACATTTTTGGTTTTGACAGTTTCAAACAGTTTTATACTCACTTTGGATGGCAAGGATTTTTTTTTCAGTCTCCTCCATTCTTCATGGCAAAAGTGAATCAATTATTTTTTAAATTTTCCCCCTAAATTCTATTCTTATCAAATTCATCAAGAGATAATCTATCAAAGAATTAACCTCGTACTTTTTCTTCAATTTGACATATAATTCTTCATAGATGGTATCTTTCCTATTGAGATAAAAATATTGATTTTTTTGCCTTTTACTGATTTAAGAACTTTTGATCATCACTATCATATCATTATGTATTTGGTTTAGTTTTAAGAAATATTCACATCTTTCAAATATATTAGGAAGCAGTTAGTAGCCCAGAGTACTTTACATAGCATTGCAATAAATTACATTGCCCTTTTTAAGATTTAAATTTATAGTTTTTGTTTTGTTTTTGTTTTTACTTTTCAAGTTTTCTCACTTTCAACTAAAAGTCACTTATTCAAGTGTTTACATCATTTTCTTAGAAAACTGTGTAGTATGTTAGAGGTGACAACTATTACTATCAAAATCATTGCACCATTAGACTGGTATCTGATAAAATATACTTCCTTGGTGCTGGAAATGCCAAACATAATTTCTAGAGATTTTCTTTGTCAATTTAAAGCTTTAGTTATTTTGTTTTAAATTTTGAGATCTTGCATATTTAAAATGTGTTTAGACAATAACTACCTATAATTTTTAAGAGACTTTGTATGAAAATTTTATTTGTTAATAACAAAGGGCTATCAATGCAAATAGATTCAGAGAAGAAGTAGAAAACAAGGGGAAAAAACTTTCTGTAGTATCAGGATGGGGCTGGGATTTAGCGCTGCAGTCTCTGAGGTCCTGAGTTCAATTCCCAGCACCGCAAAAATGGGAGAAGGACCTGGCAATCCACTCCCAATGCAATCCTGAAACAGTCAGCCATTGAAAACCCTATGAGGGTCACTATGAGTCGGATACCGACTCTATGGCACCTAACAACAACAACAAGTATCAGGATATGAAGGAATACTTTTGAAGAATAAGGATATCAAAGAATATTTTTGCAAACTCCAATTTTATTGAATACTATATAGTATACTGTAGTAAATGGTACAATTAAAATTCTCATATACTTTTGAATAGTAAATATTTATTGAAAATTAATCTGTGTGCAACATGGATGGAGAATAAGCAGAGAAAACATGCAGAAACATCTGAGTTTGAAAATGTTTTCTATAAAAATCATAGTTAATTACACTAATAATATATTCACAGTAAATTAACTGTAACATGTTCAAATTCTGTGCCTATATAAACTTCTTTTCACTCTCTTTCTCTGTTTTCATATATCTGTATATATGTATGTGTATATATATATTATATATGAGTGTATATTATATATATATAATTGATAGCTCACTACAAGGTTGATGTGATTGAAAAATAAATTTATTCCTCACAGTTCTAGAGGCTAAGAAGTTTAAACTCAAGGGGCTATCATCTGGTGAGAGCCTTTTTGCCATGTCATAACATGGTGGAAGGAATCACATAAGTGAGAATAGGCACATTCATCCTCTATAAGGAACCAACTCCCATGATAATGACATTAATCTATTCATGAGAGCACAATAGGAAATAAGTTTTCTATCACATGCAGTATAAGGTGGCACAGTCAGAATAGTCATCTACCATACTTATACAACTTAGCAAGATGCTGCCTCAAAAATTTACATTTATTCGTTCCTCAGTAAAACGGAATATATCAAGTCCCACTCATCACAGTGATAGTCATATAAAGGTTGATTCTCCTTGACCTAATCACCTCTTAAAAATTCCACTTCTCAAAACTATGACATTGAAGGTTAAGTTCCAACACATGAATTTTAGGGAACATGTTCAAGGCATAACAGAAATGATGCTGGAATTTTAATCCAGGCAATATGACTCCAGAGTCAATATAATAAGGTGCAGAAAAATCAAAATACTTTCCTAGCACCATACAAGAAACTTGCAGAGCAAAATTTCACTCAGGATTCTCTGACTTTACTGATTATACTCTTAAGACTATTCTTTCTATTCTATCTTGTGATTGAGAACTGAACAAAACTAGCTAATTCCTGGTAAATATGCTGTAGGAGCAAAAGAAACAATTTACTGAGTCAAGGAAACCCCCTCGGAACAGGAAAAAATCTTCGCATTTTATACATCAGACAAAGGTTTAATTACTAGAATTTATAAAGAACTCAAGAAAAAACTCCCCGAAAACCAAATAACCCAGTACACAAATGGGCAAAAGAACTGAGTAGACCGTTCTCAAATGAAGAGGTCCATAAAGCCATGAAACACATGAAAAAATGCTCCATATCCCTAGTCATTAGGGAAATGCAAATTAAAACAACTCTGAGATTTCAACTTATACCAGTAAGAATGGCAAAGATCAATAAAACAAATAACAAGAAATGCTGGCAAGGTTGGAGAGAAAAGGGAACACTCTTACATTGTTTGTGGAGCTGTAAATTGGTCCAACTACTGTGGAAATCAATATGGTGGTATCTTAAAAAACTGAAAATAGATATACCATATGACCCAGCTATAACACTATTGGGAATTTACCCAAAGGGAGATAGGTCATCATACCACAGAGACAACTGCATCTCCTTGTTCAATGCAGCACTTTTCACAATAGCAAGGATATGGAATCAACCAAAGTGCCCTTCAGCAGAAGAATGGATATAAAGACGATGGTACATATACAGAATGGAATACTACTCAGCAATCAAAAAAATGAAATAAGGCCATTTGCAGCAAAATGGATGGAATTAGAGAAAAATTTTGAGTGAACGAACACAAGCTCAGAAAGAGAAACACCACGTGGTCTCACTCATATGTGGGAGCTGAATCAAAATTATAAGAAGGAAAAAATTCTATACAAAGGTCAGATCATAATAAAAGAAAAAAAGCTAAGAATGGTGTTATTATAGATGGTCTAGAAAATGCATGTAATAGTTCTGACAAGGTAAAAAGAAAGTTCACTGCAGGAAAAGTTTCTATCTTAAACAGAACTGGAACCCAAGAATATATAGAAAAATATTACCATAAAAAGACAAGTAAATGGGATAGAAGTCTTTGATGAGGGGTGGGGTGGGGGGAAGCATACAAGAGGGTAAGGGAGAACCTATATTAATAATGTACAACAAAATGCATATATGGAAATGTCACAATGAAAAGCATGTCAGAATGAATCACATTAAAGTGTACATTAATAGTTTCCAATAGAAAAAATATGCTGTAGGTAGGAATTTTGATTACATCTTTGTGATCAAAACTAACATTTGTTAAATGTTACAACAGACACTAGGCTAGCAACTGATATAACATCTATTTCTACTTTCCTTAATGGAATTTTCATCCCCATTTTAAAGATGGGCAAATTGGTAGTCATAGTGGCACACACCCATAATCCCAGCAATTTGGAAGTCAGAGACATGAGTATCATAAATTAGAGGCCAGAGGAAGCCTTTGTAATTTAGCAAGACCCTGTCTCAAGATAAAAAATACAAAAAAGATACTAAGAATGCAGCTTCACGGTAGAGTGCTTTCAAAGTGTACATGAGACCCTGGGTTCAATCCTGCCAAAATGAAAGAAAGAAAAGAAAGAAAGAGAGAGAGAGAAAGAAAACACAAATTTATGTTCAGAAATGTTAAGTGACTTGTCCACATTGGCAAAACAGGTATTTAGACCCAAGCCTGTCTCATTCTAGTTTTTCATCACAGTGGACACAACAAGCACTTGAACAATTATAATACCGAATTTGAAATTGGTTTGCTAGTACTTGCTAAGAGCTGCTGAGCGGGCTGAGAAGAGCCTCAGGATGCTGTGCATGCATGCAGGGGAGCGAGGCACCCTGGTATCTTACAAGCTGGACCAAGGATTGATCCAAACCTTATTCATAATGCCAAGCTGTGCAAAGTTCAAACTTACAACATTCATAAAGCTCCCGGTACATTCTCTTCTACAGAAAGACTTCTCTGGCAGGGCCAAGATCAAAACAGTCTCCACAGGCTTTTTTATGCAGATTGTTACCAAAAAAAGTAAACAATTTAAAATCATAAACACTGCTCTGGAGGAGGGAAGAAAGATAAGAGACTAGACTGTCCTTGCTTGTTGCAAGCAAGCCAGGTTGGGCTACAGCTGGTGCATGGGAAACTCATTATAGTCACTTGAAGCCTTGGCAAGTACAGCGGGTAACCTGAGAGCCCAGCAAGGAGCCCTGGCCCAGTAGTCAATCAATCTGCTGTCAGGCTGAAGCAGGCAGTACCGTCCAAATCAAGGCAGCAGATTAGACCTCAGTTGTGCACATGGTCAGCTAAGTGGGAAAACAGGACTGTATTATGATCATCAGTGATGGTAGAAGCAGTGCAGAATAGACTGATCTTCAATCTCCCTGAATCAGAAACAGGGTTTGATGAAAGGGTCCCAAGAGAGGGGTAGCTGTATTATTAATAACTATTTGTGAGTGCCTTATTATTATAGTCAGGACCTTGGGAATAAACAGAATCACAACCAAGTGGGTCAACTAAAAGGATTTTAATGAAGAGACAACATACAGTGGTGAGGGAAGATTTCAGGAAACCACAAAATAAAATTGAACTATATACCTAGAGGCTAGTAACAGCCAAAAGAAGCAAAGGGAGGAAATGCAGGTAGATGCCAGTGACAGCTCAGGGAGCCATGGTTGTGAAGGGAAGTAGCCAATTCAGAACTGTGGTGCTGAAACTGCATGAGGGGGAATAACGCCTAACTTGTTCTTCCTATTGCCCTTTGGTCTCAGCATTGTGTCCTATTAGCTAAATCAGCCTGATGCCACATTGGAAAAGGAGCCCAAGGGATGCAATCTGTTCACATCAGCTGCTCAAAGCAACAAGCAGGATAGATATAGGCACAAAATATTTTTGATTGAGTAAACACAATAGCTGCCTTCCTTGGTGAGAGATTCCAATCATTAGAGCTGTGGTCTCACATGGTAATATCTACAAAGGATGGCAGGTATGCATATAGGAAGAGGGAACTACATGGCTTGATAATGGGGTGTTGAGCTTGTGCCCTTCTAAAAGGGCAAGAATACTACACATGTAACTTCCTTCCAGTGTTGAGGCAATGTGGAACCAGTACTCCAAGGTCAGTTTTTAGATGTGAAGCAGGAAGTTCAGTTTGTCATGTGAGATCACTTTAATTTTAAATACTGGAAATTGATTGACAAGAAGAAAAAAGTTTTCATGATGGGAAAACAATATAAATAGAAGATATTAATCTCACTTTTTGGTGAAGCAGAATATCCAGGTTATTACCTGAGTTCAGCTGATTTTTGAAGATTGGCATAATTTTAAAAATTCTGTAGTGATGAGCAAAACACATCTATGAGAGGTATTCATCTCTCCCAGGAAACTGCACAGGAGAGACTTCCTCCCTGATTGTTATTGTATTCTCTCCAGACACTGCTGAGGCAACCAACTCCTCTGGGGAGAATCTGCTGTACTTTTTATCAGTAACACTGAGTAGATTTTGCTTTAATGTGCTAGAGCAGGAGTCCCCAAATCCTAGGCCACAGACTGGTACTGACCTGGCCCGTGGCCTATTAGAAACTGGACTATATACTAGAAGAAGAGTGAGAGCGACTGAGTGAAGCTTCATCTGTGATTACAGCTGCTCTCTATCACTTGCATTACTACTTGAGATCAGCCACTGTTGTTAATTGCCATTGAGTCGGGTCCCACTCAGTGACCATATCTACAACAAAACAAAACACTCCCTGACACTGTGCCAGGTAATCATTTTATGTTAAGCCCATTGTTGCAGACACTGTGTCAATCCATCAATCCATCTAGTTGACGGACTTCCTGTTTTCTCACTGACCCACCACTCTCCCAAACATGATGTCCTTCTCCAGGAATTGGCCCCTCCAGAAAACATGTCCAAAATACATAAGGTGCAGTCTAACCATCCCTGCTTCAAAGGAACACTCGGTTTGCACTTTGTCTAGGATGGATCTGTTGGTTCTTTTGGCAATCCATGGTATAGTCAATATTCGTTACCAGCACCATAATTCAAAGGCATCAATTCTTCTCCTGTTTCCTTTACTCACTGTACAGCTTACAGAAGCATATGATGTGACTGAAAATACAATGGCATGAGTCAGATTCATCTTCATCTTCAATATGACATCTTTACTTTTCAACACATTAAAGAGGTCTTTTGCAACAGCTTTTCCCAAAGTAATGCGTCTTTTGAATTCTTGATTCCTGTTTCCATGGGTGCTGATTGTAGAACCAAGTAAAACTAAATCTTGGACAACCTCAATCTTTTCTCCATTTATCATAGACTTGTTTACTGACCTACTTGCCAAGATTTTTGTTTTCCTGATGTTGAGGTACAATTCATACTGAAGGCTATGTTCTTTGAGCTTCATTAGGAAGTATTTAAAATCCTTCTCATTTTCAGGAAGTAAAGTTGTATCATCTACATAATGCAGGTTGCTAATGAATCTCCAATCCTGATGCCACATTCCTCTTCATAAAGTTTAGATTCTTAGGTTATTTGCTCAGCATAGAGATCGAAGAGGTATAGTGAAAGGACATAGCCCTGACATACACCTTTCCTAACTTTAAATAAGACAGTGTTTCAATGTCCTGTTCAGTCTTTATACAGAGGAAAAATTGTTTTCTAGGAAACTGGTCCCTAGTGCCAAAAAGGCCAGCAACCACTACCCTTGAGCTTTTTCACCTCTTGGTGTGCTATACTTATAGGTATCACCCAGTTTTGGAGTTTTGAGTACCTGGAAACATAACTGGAGCAAATAGTGACCAATGTGGTATCGAAGCTAGTTCATAGCCATCCCCCTTATCATGCCCTTGACTGACAATCCCAAGGGTCATGCACATGGTTCATTTATAATAATCCAGTCTGGTGGGATGAATGAAGAGAACACATACTTATGTTGGCTTCCCATCTTTTCTGCTTCAATTTTCCTGAATCATCTGCTCTAACAAATAAATACACATAAACAGACCCTTTCTTAGGATTTGCTTTCTGGAGAGAATGCTGCTACATTCCATCATTTTGCAAATTTTGTTTTAGAAAAAAAAAGTGAAAGGCCTTCTGTTGAAAGACATTTTATGTTTGCACGATGCTTACTGAACATTCATGAGAGACAGAGAGAGAGAAGGAGGGAGGATAGGATACTTTGCACATTTTGGCCAGGTGTTGACCCAAGTTAAAACATAATTTCTGTCAATAAGCTTGAATTTTTGGTTATATTTTGATTTATGATTATTTGAAAAATCAACAGGAAATTACTTTTAAATTTTCTGTGTGATTAAGCGTGGATTTCTAAAGTAGTTCTGCTTTCTTTTAGAGAAATGAGTACAGTACATAAACATGTTAATATCCTCATAATAATATGATTAGTGTCTGGACCCCAGAAAATGAGCATATGAATAAAGAAAATAAGACAGTGTCAGTGATTTATATTTACATTTTAAGGAAAACATTAATCAAATTGTATAATTTATATATTTGAGAAATATATTTAATATATATTTATTGTATGTTTTGTATTTGTGAGGCACTGTGCTGTACCCTGCGGTTACCACTGGGAAGCCAATGGCTCTGTCTTTGCTACCATAAAGTTCACAGACTAGTTGGTTGGAAAATAAACTAAGCATGCACAAATAGCTAACCAATCAATAAGTTTTCCAAGGAAGTATAAAACATTCTATGATTACATCAGAGGTATTTCTAACTACAGATTTAGGGAGTAAGGGAAAGTTCCCACAAAGAAGTTAATTTTTAGCTGAGTCCTGGAGGATAAGTCAGAGTTAAGGAACTATGGAGAAAGAATAAGAAATGACAATGCAGCAGAAAAACCAAGATGCAAGCACCAGAAGTTTGAGAGAATATATTGGAATGATTGGATTATAGAGGAAGAGAACTGAGGAGGTCATCCCAGAAGATAAGCAGGGGGCAGGTCATGTAGATCATGTGATGCACGTTAAGGAATGTGGCCTTCATCCCATATGGCTATGAGATAGGAAGGGTGAGACCCACTATCTAAGGTAAGTTCACTGTAAAGAAAGGGAGCTACTAGCTTTGGGAAACAAAAGTACACAGAAAGCGTAGTAAAGCTGGTAGATGAGATGAGTATGTATGAGTAAAAAGATACCCAGGCATATTTGGATGAAATGTGGACATTATTGGACATTATTCCCTGTACTGCACTTTCAAAGTACAAATAGATACTTTGTCATTTCAGCTCTATCAACAATTACTTTGCAATGATGTATAAACAATGTCATCTAATTATTTACAATGTTCTTAAATTATCTGATATGAATGTACCCATTACCTGACAATAGAATGTTCAGGAGTGACTCAAATCAGAAATTTTGGACCACCATGGAATCTTTAACTTTCAGGTCTTCCTGAAAGGTAACATTAGCTTAGCCTCCTTCAGATTTGATTGATCTCCCCCAATTCCTCTGCCTCAAGAGTTAAGATCTTTCCTGTACTACAACCACAGGACACCTGAACAAACTCAGAAAGACCACCTACCAACCAACAGTTAAATTCATTGAGAAGCCTGTTGGTACCAGCACATAGTAGGGCTGGTGACAATAGTAGGACACCTGTGACATATTAGGGCTATGTTGAAGGATATCATCCACGTAAAAGACACTCTCTTGCAAGACTTTAAAACCCTTCTTACATTCAGAATAAACCTTGCACTTCCATTTACAATGTGCTCAGGACTTATTTATCATTCACCCCAGTACTGCTATTTTTAATTGAAATATAATATTTGTACATTCCTATGGGATACATAGGGGCTGGAATTTAGCTCAGTTGGTAGAACGATGATCTATAGTCTCTGAGGTCCCAGGCAATTCCCAACACTGCAAAAGTGGGAGAAGGATGTGGAAATCTACTCCCGAGGCAATCCCAAAACAATCAGACATTGAAAACCCTGAGGGTCGCTATGAGTCGGATATGACTTGACGGCACCTAACAACAGCAACAACATGGGATACACTATGGCAATTCAATACATACCACACACACACATACACATACATGTAGGTGTATACTGTGTAATAATCAAAGCATTTCCACTTTAAACAGTCATTTTTTGTGTAAGGAATTAAGTACTCATTGTCATTTTGAAACATAGATTGTTTTAACTTATAGTTACTTTAATGTGCTAAAGAAGAACCAGAAGTAATTCCTCCACTGTATGTTTTGTTGCCCTTTATTGAAATTCTTCCTGCCTCCCTCCTTGTTGTCCTCCCAAGACTCTAGTGACCACTTTTCAATTCCATTCTATTATTCTACAAGATTAACTTATTCCTTTCTACAAGTGAGTATGGGTGTGTGGTATTAGTCTAAGTCTGTCTTATTTTACTCAATATAATGTCCTCTACTCGAATCCATGTCAAATGACAGGATTTCATTCTTTCTCTGGCTGATTGGTATTCCATTGTGGATAAATACCACATTTTCTTTATCCATTCATCCACTGAAAAACATCAGATTGGTTCCATGTTTTAACTATTGAGAGTAATGCTGCAATAAACATGAGAGTGCAAGTAACACCTTTGGTATAATGATTTAATCTCCTTTTAATATAGACCTAGTAGAAGAATTGCTGGATTATATAGTAGTTCTAATTTTAGATTTTTTTTTGAGGAATCATTTTATTGTTTTCCATAACGGTGGTACTAGTTTACATTCCCACCAACAATGCATAAGAGTTCCCTCAGCAGCATTTGTTATGTTTTTGTCTTTTTGGTATTAGCCATTTAACTGGCATAAAATGGCATCTCATTGTGGCTCTGATTTGTATTTCCCTGATCATTGGTGACACTGAGCATTTTTTCATGATGGCCACTTGTCTGTCTTCCTTTGAGGTTTTGGTTTTTGTTTTTGTTTTTGTTTTCCTCATTTTAAAATTGGATTGCCTCCTTTTTTGGTGTTAAGCTTCTGGAGTTCTTTATATATTTTGAATATTAATCCCTTGTCAGATAGAATAGATTGCAAATATTTTCTCCCATTCTCTAGAATATCTTCTAAATCTGTTTTCTATTTCCTTTGGTGTACCAAATTTTTTATTTGTCTACTTTTACGTTTGCTTGTGCCTTTAGGATCCTAAGAAAACTTTGCCTACATCATTATCTTCTAATTTTGCTTGTAGTAATTTCATAGTTTCAGGTTTAACATTTAGATCTTTGACCTATTTTGAATTGAATTTTTGTGTATGATGAGAAGAAGGGATCTAGTGTCATTCTTCTGCATATGAATGTTCAGTTTTACCAGCACTCATTTTTGAACAGATTACCTTTTCTCCAATGCATGCTCCTCATGGTTTTTTCAAAAATCAATTGGCTATATGAACATGGATTAATTTCTGTGTTCTCTATTTTGTTCCATTTGTCCATGTGTCTGTTTTAATGCAAGTGCCATTCTGCTTTGGTTATATTGTTTTGTTGTATATTTTGAAGCCAAGTATAGTGATGCTTCCCACAAGGGTTTTGTGTTGTTGTTGTTGTTGTTATTTTGTTTTTCCTCAGAATTCTGGGTCTTTTGTGATTCCATACGAATTTTATGATTTTTAAAATATTTTTGGGTCCAGGTGTGATGGCACGTCTCTAATTTCAATGAATCGGGAGACTGAGGCAGGAGGACTACACATTTGAGGCCACAGCCAACCTACACTATTTAGTGAGACCCTGACTCAAAATATAGATAGATAGATAGATAGATACATAGATAGATAGATAGATAGATAGATACATACATACATACATACATACATACTAGGTTGTGGGTGTAGCCCAATGGTATAGCACTTGCGATTTGTGTGAGACTCTAGGTTTAAATCCAAAGTACCACAAAAATATTTTTAAAAATAAATATTTTTGTGAAGAAAGATATGATGAGAATTGCATTGAATTTATAGATCTCTTTGAGTAGTATGGTCATGTTAACAATAGTGATTCTTCTGATCCATGAACATAGGATGTCTTTCCATTTTTTTGTGTTCCTTATCATTGCTTTCATTGGTTTATAATTTTCATTGAAGAAATCTTTCACTTCCATGATTAAATTTATTCTTACATATTTTATTTTCTATAGATATAGTGAATGAGATTTCTTTCTTAAATTCTTTTTCAGCAAGTTCATAATTGGTATATAAAAATGCTATTGTTTTACTATGTTTATATATACTGAAACTTTACTGAATTCACATATTAGTTCTAATAGCATTCTATGTATATTTTAGATTTTTCTGTGTATAAAATCATATAATCTGTAATTATTTCAATTTGTATGTCCTTCATTTCTTTCTCTGGCCTGGTTGATTTTGGTAAGATTTCCAATACTATATTAGAATGATAAAAGTGGACATCCTTCTCTTTTTCCTGATCATGGAAGAAACAATTTCAGAACTTCCTCATTCAGTATGATATTTACTATAGATTTCTCATGTAGCCCATTAATGTTTTGAGATATGTTCCCTCTGCTTCTAATTTATTGAGTTTTTATCATCAAAGTTATCAAATATTTTTCTGCATGTATTAAAATGATCATATGGTTTTATTCCTTCATTCTGTTGATATATTTTATCATGATTACTGATTTGTCTATGTTCAATCATTTTTGCATCACTGGGATACATCCCACCTGATTAGGGTCTATGATATATTTGATGTGTGGTTAAATCCAGTTTGCTGGTATTTTATTGAGAAGTTTTGCTTCTGTGTTTAATCAGAGATATGGGTTTGTGGAATTATTTAATTTTTAAAAATTAGTGTACAATATAGTGGGTTTACTATGTCATTTTCATACAAGCATATCATGTACTTTGCTCTTATTCACTCCTCCTCCCTCCTTTTGAAACTGGTGGTGAGTCTAAAAAGACTTTGTCTCTTTTCTCTACAGTTATTTTTGAAAGTTAATCTTATAGGACTTTTAAGTTTTTACTTATTCTACTTCCTAATTCTCCATAACAGCACTACTTTTTGTCAGAGACCCTTAAGCAAATGTGTGATTGAGAGTCCAATGATAAGGTTCTGTTGACAAAATACTGATAATTTTTTTCAACCAGTTATTTCCACAAAACAATTCATTTGATGCAATAGATGGTTTCAATTAAATCTATAATTGTCTTTTTAATAAAAGCTTGGTTGTTTCTCTGGCTTGATTGTTGTTGTTAGGTGCTGTCAAGTCAGTATCTGACTCATAGCGACCCTACATACAACAGGTGAAACACTATTGTCAGTGCTTCTCTGTTGTTCATAGGGTTTTCAATGGCAGATTGATTTTTTTTTATAGATATTTCTAAATGTATATTCATGATCTTATATGGAAACTTCTAGGGCCAGGAAGTGGTTCACATATTTGACATTGAGGTTAGGGGAAAAAAACCACTTTTAGTTGATTTTATACTTCCAGTAAGACAGAATATATCTTAGCCTGAATCTTAGTCTATCACCCTTGTCCTTTCTTTAAGAAATATGTCTTTTAAAAATGACAAATCTGTGTCTTCAACACCTTTAACAGGCTTGACTGTGTTTGAAGCAGAGTCTCGGGTTACTACTGTGAAAATGGGAGGGAAGTCACAGACTGTGATGGGAATTTATATTAAATTAGATCTTTCCTGAACTTGTCGAACACATGAAAAAATGAAACTAAGGAATAATAGTGCCAGTCATTCATCACTTTAGAGATGTATTTTTAAAATATCCATAAAAGTTTATACAGTTCAGAAACCACTCTCACTTTAACAACGTTTCCATAGACCTCATAATGGAAATAAATACTTGCAATGAAAGCTCCCTTTGTATAATATGGAGCAATATGATTTTAAAAAATATTCTGTTGTAGTATCACTTTTGCCTTGCCCCAGTGAGTGACTGGGATTACATTGTATATATAGGACATACTTGAATATGTCCTATATATACTTGAAATTTCCCATCAGTTTTCTTTCAAGTCTTGGCATGAACTATAACTGCAAAATAATTGTGTGCATGACAAGTGATCTTTAAAATCATTTTCCAAGACTGTTCTGCTTTCAGAAGAACCTTTTCACTTTTGATTAATAATCTTTCCCATTTTCTGTTTCAGAACACTGCTCCCTAAAGCTTAAAATTACGTTTATGTAGTGGCTTTGACCTACATTCCACTGGATAAAAATAAATGGTAATCCAATGAAATCAAAGGGTCTGTTTCTTCAGCATCTTCAGGTTATCATGGCCAATTCAGAGACTCTGTAAAGTAATATTTTCTGCGTGTGTGCAAAGTGTCAAAAAGAAAGTTAAAATAACACATAAATTTTATTCTGTTTCCTTTAATCCAGCTCATCAGATGGTTTTGGATAAAGGACAAATAATGACAAGAGATCAAGAATTCACTCCAAGTTCTTCATAAAACAAAACAAAAGGCAAGTTCATTTATGTAACCCTTTATGGTTATTACTCAGACTTCAGTAACATCAAAAAGCACTCTTTCTCTGCCTTTTTAAATCTCTACTTGCCATGTTCTGCACTAGTGTTAAAAAAACTTAGAGTCAAAAGGCTCCAATTTATTAGAGACAATCAATAATATTGAGAAACTCATTGTCCTCATCATGGAACTTGAAGTTTATAAGAAAAAGGAACTAGGACTTTTATTTCATCAAATACATTATGTGTATTAATTTCTCCACTTCTTCCTCAGGTATATGCCAACAGTCTCTCTTCTGCCTCCATACATAATAATGCATAATACATAAAATTCTTTTTGAAAGTTAGGGAAAGAAAAATAATTGGAAAGCAATTGCAAAGATCAGCTATGGGTAACTGTAGGACAGTCTTCCAAACTTAATAAACAAGGTATTAATTTTTTGCTCAGAAACACATAATATTGCCAGTTTTCCCATATCCATGATAGGTAATAAATATAATATTTTCATGACATTAAATGTTCTGAGTACACTTGTTGAAAAGCAGAAAACCTACAGAAAAATAATGGTCACAACAGAACATACTGGTTAGAACCTGGACTTCAGCTCTGAGTTTTTATGTTGATTATCCATGTTGCTGGCTTTATGTCATATCTCTTAAAATTCTCCAAGTTATTATTATGCTCCTTACTTCAAACATGCAGAAACTGGAGTTTACTAAGTTTAAGCCCAGGCTAGCATGAAATCCAACCAAGATTTGACTCAGGTATATCTAAATATAAGCATCATACTCTTTATCATGCCATGACCACCTCTCCATGATTATAAAGAGTATTCTTGCATGTAATGCCATTAGTCCAGTCTCATGTGTGTCAAATGCACAGTAAATGTCTGTTAAGGCTGTGGTCAATGAATTCGGCTAGGGAAGGCAGTTTAGTTTGAGATGTACAACAGTAGGCTATGTGGAAAAGAAAAGATTGGCACTGGTTAATACAGACAGATCTTCTTGTGCCAATTTGAAAGATTAATTAGCCTGATGTAATGATTTTTTTAAAACTCTTAGCCAAACTGACATAAACATGTCCAAGCATGTGGCTTCTCTGTATGCTTATATAATTTTATCTGAAAGATGAGCAATTATTCATGTACATAGAGCGTATTTAGGTGTAAATGAGGTTTACATGTTTTAGCAAGTATCCAAAGTAATCATTGTTTTCGTGAACATGTGCCTGGGAGGCAAAGGCTTGGCAGCTGTAACTGAAATAGAAGAGAAAATCTCAGTCTCCCTTACCAGACTTGACCCAGCAGGGGTGAGGCCCAGGACAATAAAAAAAGAGATGCACAAAGCACTCCATGGATGAAGATTCAAATCACATTATGTTAAAATTGTCTGTCTCAAAGGTGTATAGGTTTACACGAGATGCCAAAGCTGGTCTTGAGGTTCTGATCCTTTACCATTTTAAATTACATGACTGGCCCTTTTTATTTTGAGTGGTAAGAGTTCTTTATAAGTGGATCCATGGTTTGCAAATTTTTTCCACCTTGTGGTTATAGTCTTTTTGCTTTTTTAATGATGTTGGTTGAAACAGTGAAATATTTCTGATTTTAAAAATCATTAATTTATTTAATATTTGGAAAGACTTCAAAAATTAACTATCTAATTATAGGAAGAAACAGAAAACAATTCTAGGAACATTTACTGTAAACTGAAGGCAGGTAGATAGCAAACTGTTCAGTAGCTGTACCTTGGTCAAGGATCACTGACTGGCTTGGTAGTCTAAAATAATCTGCCCTTATGCATTAAGAGTTTTTGTTTGTTTTCAGTTAATACTTTCAGGTAATATATATGAGTGCTTAATGTAAGACATTTGAATATTATACCAGTTCTGTTGTTGTTAGGTGCCCTTGAGTCGGTGTCTGACTCATAGCGACTCTACACACAACAAGAGAAACACTATGGTTAGTGCTTCTCTGCTATTGATAGGGTTTTCAATGGCCGGTTGTTTTTTGGGAGTAGGTTGTCCTATCCTTCTCCCAAGCCTACAGTATCTGGTGTTCCATGATGGTTTCCCATCCAACTACTAACCAGGCCTGACCCTGCTTAGCTTCCGAGATCTAACAGGATTGGATGCCACAGTGCTATGGTTACAGGCTTAAAATTCACGACTATATTAAAGTTTATGTTTATATTAAAGTTCATGACTATATTAAGTTCATGACTATATTTGTGCTGTTTGTATGAGAGTGCTGAATGCTTTCTATTCTGTGCAAATTTCAAACCATTTTTGAGTGCAGAAAAAGCCCTAAAAGTGACTCAACAAAAGTCTATTTGGGTGCAGTGGCACACTCCTGTAATCCCAGCAGCTTGAGAGGTGGAGGCAGGAGGATCACAAGTTCCAGACCAGAGTTTTGTCAATTTTAGTCTTAGTCTTAGTACAGGCTTGGAGAAAATTGACCCTGATCCTAAGACTGTGGCTATAAGACTCAAAGGCAACCAAACGTAGAGCATCCTTGGTGGTCAAGGGACTTTTCCACCTCCTGCTGCCCAGTCTCTGGGAGCAAAGCTATCACCATGGTAATGCTAACAGGTAGGATTCTAGAAACTTCTTAAATGCTGATCAGGGAAGTATATGCCCATAGAAACTATTCAAATACAGGGAAATAGGATGTTACTTTTGAAAAATTGATGGATGAAGCAAGAACTCAAGGATACTAAAATATTTCTTAGAACAAATGAAAATAGAAGTACAACATACCAAAATCTGTGAGACACAACAAAAACAATACCTGGGAGCAGAGTAAAGTCTCCATTGAGACTGAAAAAACAACATGACTAGACTAAGAGAGAAGTCTCAAAATCAGACAGAAAGGGAGATATTATAACTAATACCACAGAAATATAAAACATCATTAGAGAGTATTATCAATGCCTATATGTCAACAGATTTGATAACCAGTATGAAATGGATACATAAACTCTACTGAGGTTGAATCAGTAAAAAGCAGATAAAAAATATTCTTGTGAAAAAGTAACAAGCCCAAGATGGTGTCACTGCTCAATTATACCAAATATTTGAAGAACTAAAACCAAATCTCCTTAAGTTATTCCAAAAAACAGAAAAGGAAAATTTTTCCAAACACAGTCTCTTAGGCCAGCCTTATCCTGATATCAAAATCAGATAAGGACATGAAAACAAAAACAAAGAAGAATAAACCCACAGGCCATTATCTTTGGTAAGCATAGATGTAAAAATCCTCAACCAAACATTAGTAAATAAAATTCTCCAGCACATGTAAAAAAGATTATTCACAATGATCAAGTGAGATGCATCCCAAGCAAGCAAAGATAATTCAATATATTATTGTTGTTAGTAGACACCAATAAATGTGGTGCACTACATCAACAAAAAGGACAAAAAAATGTTCATCTCAATTGATGCAGAAAAGACAGTCGTTAAGATTTAACATCCATTCATGATAAAAGCACTGAAAAAATTAGGCATACAAAGAAATGTACAACATAATAAAGACAATTTAAAATGAGCACCGTGGTGCATGCCTGTAATATCAACAATTTAGGAGGCTGAGGCAGGAGATCACAGGTTTGATGTCAGAGGCAACCTGTAAAACTGAATAAGACCTAGTCCCCAAATAAAAAATAAGAAAGGACTAGAAGAGTGCAGCTCAATGGTAGAGCACTTGCTTAGCGTTCACAAGGCCCTGAGTTCAACTCTTTAGTAAAATAAGTAAATAAATAATTAAATAAATAAATACCACTTATAATAATCTAGGGCTGGGGTTAGCCCAGTTGGAAGAGCGGTGCTCTATCCTGAGGTATTGGGTTCAATCCCCAGCACTGCAAAAATGGTAGAAGGACCTGAGAGTCCACTCCTGAAACAATCACAGAACAATCAGTGATTAGAAACCCTACAAAGAGCAGAGAAGCACTGACATAGTGCTGGGCATGGAAGTGTCAGAAGTGTTTTGTTCTGTTGCATATAGTCACCAGGAGTTGGACGAGACTCTACAGCACCTTCAACAACAATAGACAGAGGAATTAAACAAAGAGAAGGCAATAAAGGGCATCCAAATTGGAAAAGAAGTATTCAAATTATTACCATTTACAGATGACTTGTTCTTAAATATAGAAAGCCACAAATCTCCATCAAAAATTATAGTAAATTAATTCAACCCTGTTACATGATACAAAAATCAACATAGAAAAGATAAATGCCAACAGAAAGTTATCTGAAATAGAAATCAAGATAGCAATCCCATTTGCAACAACTACTACCCTCAAAAAACAAACAAACAAACAAAAATCCTAGGGATATATTTAACCAAAGAGGTAAAAGTTCTCTATAATGGAAAATTATACGACATTGATGAAAGAAACTGAAGGAAACCTGTGCATAAAAGTGTATAGAGACATCTGTGTTCATAAATTGTAAAAAATCATGTTATTAAAATATCCATTCTACTCAAAGCCATTTACAGATTCAGTGAAATTTCTGTGAAAATATTTACAGAATTCGTCAAAGACCTAGAAACAACAATTTTAAAATTTATGTTGTTGTTGTTGTTGTTGTTGTTGTTGTTAGGTACCATTGAGTCAGTATCCAACTCATAGCCACCCTGCGTACAACAGGCAAAACACTAATGTCAGTGCTTCGCTGCTGTTTGTAGAGTTTTTAATGGTGGATTGATTTTTGGGAGTGGGTTGCCGGGTCCTTCTCCCTCTAAAATTTATATGAAACCTTAAAAATGCTGAAAAACCAAAGCTATCCTGAGCAAAAAGAAGTAAAATAGGTGTCATTATACTATCTGACTTCAGAACACCATTTTGTTGTTGTTAGGTGCCATCAAGTCGAGTCCAACTCACAGCGACCCTATGTACAGCAGATTGAAACACTTGCCAATTCTGTGCCAGGCAAAAGATCTTATTTATGTTTAAGCCCATTGTTGCAGACATTGTGTCAATCCATCTGGTGGAGGGTTTTCCTCTTTTGTGTTGACCTGCCACTCTCCCAAACATGATGTCCTTCTCCAGGGATTGTTCTCTCCTGACTACATGTCCAAAATATGTAAGACGCAGTGGTATAACAACAGATACAGACCAGAGGAACATAATAGAGAGTCTAGAAATAAACCCACCCATCTATAACTAACTGATTCTTTATGAAGATGGTAAAATCACACATTGGAGAAAAGACAATGTTTTCAATAAATTGTGTAGAAAATTGAATATTCATGTGCAGAAGAATGAAACTTGACTCCTATAGCTTACCAGTTACAAAGATTAACTCAAAATGGAATCAAGACAAAAATATAAAGCCTGAAAATATGAAAGTACTAGAAGAAAACAAGGGATCTGCTTCATGACATTGAAATAGGCAAGAATGTTTTGGACAAGGCTGCCAAGGCATATAGGAAACAAAAAATAACATAAATAATGGGATTGCCTCAATGAAAGACATTCTGTTCAGTAAAAGAAACAACAGAGTACAAAGACGAACTACAGAACAAGAGGAACTATTTTCAGTGTATACAGCTAAGGAGTTGATATCCAGAATGTATAAGGAATTCTAAAAACTCAGTAACAAAAACTTAATTAAAAATAGACAATAAATCTTTTAAATAGACATTTCTCAAGAGAAGATATACAAATGGCTAACAAGTGCATGAAAAAGTTCAATATCACCAATTATCAGGGCATACAAATCAGAACCATAGTAAGATATCACCTCACCCCTGCAGTAACGGCTACTATAAAAAAGACTAAAGAAGTGCTGGCAAGGATGTGGAGAAAAAGGAGCCCTGGCCCACTGTTGTTGGCACTACAAATTAGTACAACCATTATGCAAAATGGTATGAAGTTTCCTCCAAAAATTAAAATAAAACATACAATTCAGCAATCTCACTTCCGGATCTATCTTTCTATCTATCTATCTATCTATCTATCTATCTATCTATCTATCTATATCTAATCTATCTATTGGCACTATTCACAATAGCTGATATGGAACCAACCTAGGTAACCATCAAGAGAGGAATGAATAAAAAATATGATATATGTACATATATACCTACACAATGGAACATTATTGAGCCATAAAGAAGAATGAAATCCTGTCACTTGAAAGAAAATGTACAGAGCTGGAATATATTATGTTAAGCAAAATAAGCTAGCCATAGAAAGATAAATATCACATGTTCTCTCTTATCTATAGATCGTGAAGAAAAAGAAAGGCAAGGGAAGGGAAGAGATGAGAAAATGAGGAAACTTCAAAGTAGAAGAATGATTACTAGGTACTGGGAAGGGGGAAGAGGGAAGATGGACAGACATGATCAATGCACAATGTATGCATGTATGGAAATATCACAATGACTCTCATTAACTTATAAAATTAATAAGTGTTAATAATAAAAATACATTGAAACTATATACCAATACTGGAAAATTTAATATCTTAAATATATTGATTCTAAATTGATAAGTTATATCCCTATATATATATTTATATAGGCTTTGGTTTAGCAAAAGATATTTAGTATTTAGTGTAGAGGTCTTGAATCTTTGATTAGATATGTAACTATTTATGTTTTTGATGCTATGTTTTGTTTCTTTGGCTTATTTTGAAGTTTTTTTGGTGGGTCTGGGGTACTGCTCTGTTCTTTTTTTTATATTAAACTTAAATCTTAAAAACTTGCTAAGAATAAAAATAGGATTATAAAATATGCTTTAGACTAACAAAGGATTTGCTCCAACATTTGTTGATCTAGAATTTGTTTTCCTTTTAAGGGATCTTACCTTCCTATTTGTGTATGCACACCACTTCAGCCAGTCCACCAGAGCCCCAATCTACCTCTGACCTTTCCTTCTTGACTTCTTACTCTACAAAGCCAATTTATGTCCTCAAAATCATGTAAGCCAATTCTTTATAATCTCTCTGATAGATTGATGGATAGAGGTAGAATAGATTGATGAATGTATCTATATCTTAATAATAGATTTTTGCTTAGATAAGGCATTCCTAAGAAGTCTGGAAAATGCTAATTCCCCTTTTCTCTACCAGTTTTACATTTATGTATCTGTTCATAGCAAGTATTTTCTCCCTAGCAATACAAAGCCCCAGACTTAGTTTGTTGTAGCAGCTCAGTTAAAAAAATTCTACTGGAGAAAATAAGAGATGATACCCTCATAAAAAAGACCAAAGAACAGACACTAGCACATAACTCAACAAATCCAAATCCACATCTTCAGATTTCCACTGTTAGCTACATATCCTTGGCCTTTTGCTATAATACCAATCTTCTTGAGGCAGGTAAGGGCAATGGGAAAATGAGGCTTTATATTTTCCATACAATTTGGAATATGCCTTTAACACTGAGAAAGGATCTACTCCTTAGTATATCCACGTTCTATCAGGAATAAACAATGTCTAGAAATAATCCAAGAAGCAGTCTCCCAGGAACACCAAAATTTCCAGAAATATCAATATTATTCCAACAGCTCTTTCAGTGGTTTCCCACTAGACTAAGAGTTCAGCATTCATTTGCCTTTGAAGTTTTCCAGTCTACCTGCTAGTGTGGGAAAAGAGCATAAAAAGAAAGTGTTAGAACCAAAAGAATTACATTTTTGTATCTGAAGGGGAGTTTCTAACAGCTGCAAACCCTGTGCTAAGTGGAGGCCTTGTTGGCTTCTACGTGCACACAGTTGTTGTTGTTTAGTCCCATCGAGTGGGTATCTCTTCTTTAAACACGATCCAGACTCTTGTAAATTGTAGCTTCTATAGTACTTTTCTAGCTGAAGATTCAGCCTTTTTTATTTGTGATTACTTCCTCTAAACAGCATTTTTACCTCCTCAGCAATTTAGTCTGGTTTTAGAGTCACATATTTTCCAGAACATTCTCCAATAGAAACTTTTTCATATGCTCCAAAGATGGTTGATAGAGTTAATTAAGAGTGCAAGAGAAAATATCTTATACTTTTATTAGAATTTGAATGTAAAAGTTTAGCCAACTAGTTATATATCAGAGGACTTTAAATGGACCAATTCTAGCAACCCAAAGTAGAATCTGGATTCATTAAGTTTAAATACTATAATCAAATTGAATTTACAAATTTGTAGAAACTTGGAACACTATAAATAGTGAAAAAAAATTACAAACTGACCACGAACAGGTCACTATTTTAGGAATGAGCATTGTCTCCTGTGGCTCCAAGCACTTCCATCCTATTAGCAGTTTTTCCTGGTGACCAAGCATGTACAAGTCAATGGCTATTGTGTAATGTATGACCAAGAAAAGACTGAATCTACTGTATACTCATGCCTGCATCCATACCATGGTGGCATCCAATGTTGTCAGATGCTAGAAGCTAAGCAGGGTTGGGCATGGTCAGTACTTGGATGGGAGACCACCCAGAAACACCAGGTGCTGTAGGCTTGAGAGAAGGACTTGACAACCCACTCCCCAAAAAACAATCAGCCACTGAAAACCCTACAAATAGCAGAGAAGCACTAACAATTCTGTTTCACCTATTGTTTTTAGGGTCGATATGAGTCAGACACTGACTCAATGGATCTAACAACAACAACAACACAGATGATTAATAAACTGGACTATAGGAGCCATTACATAGGCTAAAAGGGAAAGGGACTGTTTAGCCAGAAGAAAAATGCCTTATTGAAATGATTGAGGACTGTGTGTGCAGATTGGATTCACACAGAAGAGTTCAACATCCGGTTTTGTAGCCTTCTAAAACTGTTGAAAGTGTGCAGATTAAAGATATATGGTACATATTCAGCACCAGAAAGAGGTGAATTATTGAAACATGTGAGAAACTTGAATGAACCTACAAGGAATTGTATCAAATAAAAATAAAAAGCCTGTCCTTAAGGGCCAAAACTATGATTCCATTCATGTAACATTCTTGAAATGACAAAGTTATAAAAATGAAGAGATTAGTAGTTGTCAGGAGGTGAAGGTGGCCAGGAGATAAGAGCATGTGGCTGTGTGGCTATAAATGGGCAAGACAAGGGATCCTTGTGTGATGAAATTGTTCAGTGTATTGCCTGTGGCTGTAGATACACGAAACAAAACATATAATAAAATTATATAGAACTAAACCTCCATAGAATTAAATGGTCTCTTCTCTACACTCAGAAAGCACCTTATAACTACTCTGTTACATTTATTGTTGTTAGGTGCTGTTGAGTCAGTGTCCATTCTACTCACAGCAACCCTACATACAATGGGCAAAAAAGTATTGTTAGTGCTTCTCTGCTGTTCATAGGGTTTTCTATGGCTGATTTTTTTTTTTTGGAGTGGATTATCAGGTCCTTCTCCCAAGCCTACAGTACCTGGTGTTCCCAGGTGGTCTCCCATCCAAGTACTAACCATGCCTGATCCTGCTTAGCTCCTGAGATCTGATGGGATCAGACACCACACTGGTACTGTAGACACCACAGTAGTACCTGTCACATTTATCACACCATAAGTTTTTTATTTTCATGTTATCTTGCCCTATTAGACTGTGATGTAAGCTTCTAAAGGCCAAACATATTGAGCAATACAAAGTAGAAACTCAATACATGCTTTCTAAATTAGTAAATGAAGTCAGATATATTTACACCAAGGGATGGTAAATAATAACAAAGCGCCCTGACCAAAGCCAGAAACATCTAGAGTCACAAGTTAAATCAATGACAGAACTGTCAATATTTAACCATACTTGTCAGAAAAGTCAGCACTTAAACCATCAAATGCTTCTAACAATTAGCCTGAGTACCTAGGTCTGTAGGAAATGATGTAGGGCAATGTTACACACAGGCATACATGCATGTATTTGTCCTTCTGTGCATATCTATGTACTTGTTGTGGACGGCAAGCTGAACATCTCTGAAAGCCGAATATCTCTGACTTGACTGCAAAACTAAATATAACATTTTGATAATTCTGGTTCATCTCTCTCAATAGAAAGTTGACTGTAAAACTAAGGCTTTTAAAAAATATAGACACATGTTGTAGAGCATCGGGTTTTTGCTACTGTTATTCTGTTATGTTCTTATCCTGAACCTGGTCAAAGTTTGCTTTGCACAGTTGTCTTACATCTTATTATTTTGCTTCAAAATATGCAACTTCTTTACTAGTAATTTTTTTCATTATTGTATCACAAAATGGGTTTCATTGTCACATTTCCAGTTCCACAGAGAATGCATTCACGTTTCTATGTATGTTTGTTTTTTCAGTACTGTATGGTTGAACCCACGACCTCATACATGCTCCCACTGAGCGGCATCCCCAGCCCATCTTTACTTTTTTTATGTTGAGATAATATAGGCCTCGAACATATGATCATCCTGCCTCAGCCTCTCAATTTGCTGGGATTATAGGTATGCACCACCATGCTCAGCTTTCCAAAGATTACATTTAAAATTTTTAAGTTTAAATTTGACAGATTGTACCAATAGAATAAATATTCTTAGAAAAGAAATCTAATAATGATAGGGTTTTATAAAGAAGGTATAATTGTTGTCCTTAAGAATTCAAAATACAAGAGTGAATCAGGTTAAATAATATTTAATTGTGACCTGATGGTTCAAGGCCAGAGGCAGCCTGCACAACTTAGTGAGACCCTGAATGAAAATTAGAAAAATAAAAAAATTAGCTGGAGGTGCAGTTCAGTGGTAGAGCAGTTGCAAAGTGCAGATGAGGCTCTGGGTTCGACCCCCTAGTACTGCAAAAGAAGAAAAGTGAAGTCAGAAAAATACAGAGATAAAAATAGTTGTGGGTACATAGAAGGTGGCATCACAGATTCTATTTGGAAATGCAATATTTAATTTGGGTTTTAAAGAATGAACAGGAGTTTTTCAAACACAGAAGGCAGTTGATAGGGTAGGCAGAGAAACCATAGACAACACAGAAATGAATGAGGACAGTTAGTAAGAACATGAAGAGTTTAGTGTGCCTATAAAGTAGTAATCAAACAGCAGCAGCAGGATATGGGTGAGAGCCAGATTGCAAAGATATTCATTCTAGTGAAAATGCACGTGTCATTTGGTATCCTTTCCCTCTACCTCAGAGTTCCCTAACTTAGAATATAATTCTAAGACAGTCTTTGCAAGGATCAGAGCAATGAGGAAATTTACTAAGTGTCTTGGTGTCCTGAACAACCTAGTGAACCTGCACAGAATTTTTGTGGGAAAGGCCAATTGTGTCACTTCTTCTAATCCATAAATGACTTTACAAAGTGTTCAAGAAGATAATGTTCTGCTGCATCTTTAAAAACCTCCCAAGTCTATACTCATTGCGTAGGATGTGGAAAATGGCTAGATATTCTTTCAACCCCAAAGAAACAGAAGATATACTTGTACAGATAAAATGGGGTTTATTAAATGTACAGCTTCCTTCCAGGCTATAATACACTTGACAGTAGGGATCAGTCTAAATATGCATATATTATAGCAAAACTGAGTTTCGCCAATGGAGGGAATAGGGAATTAGAGATGAGGGCAATGAGAGGTGTTTATAATCATGTTGGCACTGGAAAAATAGTTCCAAGCCTAAAACTGGCCTTGAATGACAAATTTCTTCAGAAAAAATGCACGCCCTATAGCACTTTCAACAAATCTTAATGGTCAAATAACCATTAGGTGTTTCTCTTTAACTTTAAAAAAGTGGTATAGGAAATTGTTAGAGATTATATGAATGGCTTTTTTTGTCCACATATAACAAAAAAGAATGAAAGCCTACAAAATTTAGGAGTTAATTCAATTTTATAGATTTAGGAAACAATGACCCTTAACACTAGAGATAACTAACCTGCTATATTTTTGTATAGAACATTTACGAGTGAAAGGTTAGGAATAGATAATTATCAGGACATGTTTGTGGGTAGAAACAAAAAGCATTTTACCTCTGGGCTTAACTTTAAATTATTTGCCTTATGAAGTAAATATGAAGTAAATGCCTCCCTTTGGAGCCAGACCTAATTGATACATATAGTGATATGGAAACAAAGTCTTTTAAAAAAATACTTCTTAGAATGAAGGGATGTAAAATTCTTATCAATCAGCAAATGTACAGAGGTAGAAGAGGTGATGTAGGATCTTTGTGTTAATTCGAGAGGAAATCCACTTTGAAAGAGAGTCAAGCTGAACCTGCTGTGTATAGTGATGCATGCCTGTAAACCCAGGAACTTGGGAGGCAGAGGAAGAAGGATTGCAGGTTGGAAGCCAGAGGTAGACTGTGTAACTTATCAAGACCCTGTCTCAAGATAAAAAATACAAAAAAGGGGCTGAGGGTACAGCTCAGTGGCAAAACATTTTCAAAGTGTGCATGAGGCCCTGGGTTCAGGCCCCCTGTTGTTGTCAGGTGCCCTGGTGTTGGGTCCTACCCATAGCAACCCTATGTATAACAGAAGGAAACACCCCCAGCACTGTGCCATGTCCAGCACTATGTCAGTACTTCTCTGCTATTCATAGAGTTTTCAATGGCGAATAGTTTCAGGAGTGGATTTCCCAGTCCTTCTCCCTAGCCTGTAGCACCTGGTGTTCCCAGCCTGTCTCTCATCCAAGGACTAAACAGGCTGACCCTACTTAGCTCTGAGATCAGATGAGATCAGCTGCTAAGGTGCTATGGCTGCAGACCCAGTTCCCTAGAACCATAAAAACAACTAAACAAATACAAAAATAAATAAAGCAAGCAAGCCTGAACTACAATGTAGAGTTGGAAAGATTCAAAATGTTCACCTCTTCTTTATAGATTTGTTTTTGAATAATTATAAATTCCTAGAATATCATGAATTCATACCAATATTAGTCATCACTTAAATATCTGATTCTAAGTGTTGTCTACTCGAAAATATTCTAGTATTCTAATATTTGGTTTTAGAGAAATATGGGAACCGCAGAAAAATAGGTTCATTCTTAAGTAGTATAGAGGAGAAAAAATATCATTGCAAAGATATTTTATCTACATATATTTTAGTTAGATCATTGTTATATAAATCCAGGACATACAAATAAAATACATGCACATATACATGTACATATATCCCCACATGTCTCTCAACTTGTGCTGTAGGGGCTTGCATGTTGCTGTGATGCTGAAAGCTATGCTACCACTATCTCAGGAACCAACAAGGCTACCTGTGGTAGAAAGGATTCAGTTGAGTTTCCAGGCTAAGACAGACTAGGAAGAAGGACCTAGCAGCCCACTCCCCAAACAATTATCCATTAAAAATCCTGGGAATAGCAGAGAAGCACTGTCAAATGTAGTCCTGGAAAATGAGCCTCCTAGGATGGATGGCATTCTAGAAACAACTGGGAAAGAATTGCCTCCTCAAAGTAGAGTCTATGTTAATGATGGCAATGGAGTAAAAGCCCTGGGACCTCTTTTTGCTGATATGGCACAACTCAAAAATGAGAAGAAACATAGTGGCTGAGACAATGAGTTCAAACATAAAAAGTTCATGTTTATGGCACAATGTTGGGTAATATATCTTTCTGTTGTACATAGGGTCACCATAGGTTTGATCTGACTCAACAGCACCAAACAACAAACATGCCCTTGAATTGAGATCAATCAACAAACATACACATTATAAATTAATTTTACTCTCATCTGATTTAAAAACATGCAACACTTATTATTCTAGCAACAATGTATACTTTCTTCAAATTATCATTTTCATGCAAGTGAAGGTGTTTGTTCTAGGTTTTCTGAGGAATTACCTTAATTCATTTTTGTCTAGATTATGTGTAAAACTAATTTAGATGTAGTACATATTACTTTATCAAATGAAGACCAGTTTATTTTCAATGTAATATTAAATAAAACTTATTTCCTTTTTTGATCCTTATTCAGTACACAACAAACTAGTTTTAGTGAACATAACATCAACTGAAAATACTATTTTGACTGTATTTGAATATACAAGGCATAGCAGAAAATCAAATTTTGCCACTTGAAATATAAAGATCTTTTTTTTAAATCTGGATGTCAGTGCCCCATTAGTCTAAATTTATTTTCAAAATAATTTACTGTCCTGTATATAAATAATTTGAGCCATTAGTAAATTCTGTTGGTATTATACTGGGGCTAGAGAATGTCTTCTTATATAAAAAAATGTCTATAATATTAAGAAAAAGAATGTAAATGAAAAACATGACTTGATAGAATTATAAAGTAGGAATAAATTCTAGATATGTAAATTCCTTGAACACTACGTCTTGTAGCATTCAATTTACCTTATTTTCTATTAAGTGTTTTTATAATGCATACTCAAGGAACATGTGATTTACATTTACTGAATTAATATTTATGGACTAGGGATAAAAGGGATCTCTTTGACATCTAGGTCTGTACAACCTGTAAATAGCAGGGTAGACATAATTCCTAAAGAATGCCCTTTGAAATCACTAAATTTTTCTACACACAGATTATAGATTACTCATCTGATGATCTTTATTTTTATTACCCATTTATGTGTCCATTACCTCAAACTGCAAACCTATAGGCTAATTTTTGGCAAATGCCAATAGGTTTACTTTATTCTACAAATAAAGCTACACAAGTTCCCATTGTCTTATCCATGTTACATATTCTTGTTCATTTCCCTTTTGCTTCCCTCTACACTACTGAGGACCATCAACCTCCAGGGCAGTGAGGGCAGCACCCAGCTTGCAAAGTCACTGCTTGACCAAGGAGACTAGTTGAGAAAACATTATCCCAGTTGTTTTTTGTGCTTTAACCATAGCTTTTTATTAATTGGTTAGTGTGACCCTAGAAAATAAAATGTTGACTCTAAATTCATTTCATTACTATGGAGGTGTACATCAGTGAGAACTTGTCCTCAATTAACTATGTCAATTGTGATTGAAAAGCTTCCCCTTCATTATCATCACTAGTTCTCTCAATATGTCTAGTAACATATGCTACACAAAATAAGCAACATCAAAGTCCAATATCTCTAAATAGTTTTCATACAAAAATATTACTGAAAGACAGAAACTTCACATACATTTTCCAAAGCTATAGGTGAATATTATATTTAATGATTTACTATTGATCAGCAAATTTCATGGGATCATCATTTTTATTGAGGGTGTAAGCACTGTTAGCCTATATATGTGTGTGTGTCTAGTCTTATGAATGATAATATTAGATATAGTTTCTATGGCATTACATTGCCTTGGAAGTCAGAGTTTCTCTGCCATTTTGCATTTTGCAATTCTGCATATCCTATCTTCTTGATGATTTTCTGATTGGAGAATTCACTTCCAATATCAATTCCTTTTCTAGAATGAATATCCCCTACCTCATTTCTCCCAAGTGGCCACTGTCAAAGCAGCCAAAACTGTTTTTCTGACTACTTTTTGTAATGATAACTATTATGGAGAGTGGAATGATAACTGTCTCATAAAGCAAATATCTAGAGACTTCTGATATAAACATGATTGTATATGTCAGCTCTCCACTCCATGCCTGTTCCTACTGGAAATTATACAAAATAAATAAACAATTTCTCCCCCACACTGTATTTTATATGAAATGAAGAGAGACATACAGCATGTCAATGGCAAAAATTGTGCAATTGCTCTGTAAATCCATGACATTTGGCAGAAGCTGTACAAGAGGAATATAGGAGAGGAGCCTAGCCATGGCAGTTTTTTGAAAGCACCAGATTGCATGGCCTGGTGACACATGCCTATAATTTCAGGGACTTGGGAGAAGGAGGCAGCAGGACTGCAGGTTTGAAGCCTGCACAAATCAGAAAGACCCTGTTTCAAAATAAAAATAAAAAATGGGCTGGGGATGCAGCTCAGTTATAGAGCACTTGCAAATCATAAGTGAGGCCCTGGGGTTCAGCTGCCCAGTAACAACAACAAAAAGTACCAGCTAAATATACTTCTTGAAGTTGAGAAGCTTCTTCAGTAGTACAAAAATTATATACCTTGAGTACAGAATGACAGTGGAAGATTTCTAGAAAAGATTCAGAAAGAAAGTGAAAATTCAGTTACAGAAGGGCCCGGTGGCCCACGCCTATAAGCCCAGTGACTCGGGAGCTAGGAGGATGGCGAGTTTGAGCCCAGAAGCAGCCTGTATAATTTAGCGAGACCCTGACTCAAAAAATGGGCTAGGGATTCAGCCCTGTGCTAGAGCACTTGCAGATATGTATAAGGCCACGGGTTCAACCTCTAAGTATCACCAAAAGAAAAAAGATTAAAAAAAAGGTAAGTTACACATCAAAACCTTTAAATAGCCAAAAGGAAAAATAAACATAAGCAAAGTCAAAACACATAAATAAACATAAGTATATTTGCAATATATCTTCATCTATGTGATTGATATAGCTCTAGTACACAGAACATTGCCTAACATATAGCAAATATTGATTGAATTAATACAAGTTAAATTGAAACATTTGGCAAAGAACAAAGTTTGTAGAAAAGAAATGTAAAGATTCTCAACCATCAGTCATAAGAAGATAATTTATTCCATTTTTCATCTATGAGATTGGCAAAACCCCATATACTTGATAAAATTTCCTGTTGGCAAAGCTTTGAGGAAACATTATTACCATGCCATGCTGATGGACATGTAATTTGTGTAACATTTATGAAGAGCAAGTTGGCAATGCCTATCAAAAGTACAAAGGCACATACCTTTTGGCAAGCAGTTCCAATTTGAGTATTTTCCTAGGTGTTCATTCATGTGCATAATGAAGTAGGTATAAAGTTATTCATTTCAGCATTATTATTAAAAATTTTTATTTTTATTTTATTTTAATGTAAAAATAAAATTCCATTGGTAGGAGACTAAGATTGATCATATTAACTATATTTCCTGGATAAGAAAATCCTACAATATCCAGGGTATATAGTTAATGAAAAATAAAAGTAGGGATAAGGCATCAAGACATCTTTCATACTATGCTAACTTTGGTGCTTTAAAACAGGTAGAAAACAAAATACTTATTATAATTATTTTTATATACACAAAGAAACACTAAGCATTCATAAGATTACAACACTTGTTTCCTGTTTGAGGAACTAAAAAGATGAGAAAGAGGTGGCAAAAGATGAGTACCTTTTTATAGCTTTGATTTTTTTGAACTTTGTAAAAGAATTTCCTATTGAAAATAATTAAATTCAATTTCAAATTTAACATAAGAATGAAAATTAGCAGTAAAACAATACATTTATGCCCAAATTCATCACAAAGTGACACTCAGATTTATAGCTGTAAGGAAAATTCATTAACTCAGTAATCTAACAAATGTTTACTGAATTATTTCCACTATTCAAGATACTGGAGATGAAAGACAATGATTCTCCTTGAGCTTCTACTTCAGTGAGACAGTAAAACAATAGAAAAGAAGGTTTTTTTTAAAAAAAAGAACATCAATTGATATTGTTATTTTTATTGTTATTATAAATAGGCTTTTTGAGACAAGGTCTCACTATATACTCAGGCTGGGAACTCACAATGTAGCCTAGGCTAGCCTTGAACCTCCAATCTCTGCTTCCTGAATGCTGGGATTAAAAATGGGCATCATCATGCTGAACTCAGATGATATTATTACTAAGATAAAATAGGATGATACTATCTAGACTTAGAGCTATTGTGGTTTTATTTTTATCTGTTTTTGTAGAGTGGTCTGGAGAACATTCTTTGAAGATTGACATTGAATTTGAATTACAAAAAGGAGTCAGGCATGCACATATCAAAAGGACAAGTATTCCATGGGAAGACCAGCAGATCCAAAGGTTTGAGATAGGAACCAGCAAAACACATTTAAAGGACAGAAAAACATGACATAGGAATACACAGAAATGAACAAGAACTAGATTGACATGAATAAAGAGGTAGATGTAGATCTGTAATGTAGAGATATTTACAGCCTTGATGGTCAAGGCAAGGTTGCATTCTATGAGAACCCGAGGGAGGAATAATCCAGATGAATTATGTAAATTGACCTATGTAGGTGAAAGGCTTGACTCTGTTATTTAGCTGCATATTTAGAGGGTCTGAGCTGAAGCACAGTGACCAGTATGTCATTTTTGTGGTCTGTTGTTGTTGTTGTGTGCTGTTGAGTCTGGTCTGAGTCATAGTGACCCTTATAGGGTTTTCAATGGCTGATTGTTTTTGAGGTTGTTTTTAGGAGTGGACTGCCACATCCTTCTCCCATCTTGTGGTCTAGTATGTAAATAGTGATGGTGCTTCAGCTAATTGGAGTTGGAAGAGAATGGGGAGGGGCTGAATAGGAGTAACTGATGAATGGAAGTGAGATTGAGATGGGAAAAAGAAGCCAATGAACCCTAGATTTTGGTTTGTGAAATTGCATATAACATAGCTCTGGGAGGAGAAACAGAGAATGACAAAAAAATTCTCTTTTGGACACCAAATGTTCAAGATGCTAATCCAAGTAGGCAGTTGGATATGTGTGTGAAACTCAGGAGACAAGTAGAATCAAGATACAAGATTTAGTAATTATCTGTATATCAATGATATTTCAAGCCAGAGTAAAAGATAAATGAAATCTGTGGTCAATGAAAATAATGCACAAGATGATGAATAAGAAACTTAACACATGGCCATCCAAAGTTTAGACTTTAGGAAGAGGGATGCTACAAAAGAAAATAATTACAGTCCAAATATGTATATGCAGAATAATTTAAAGATTCTGTACAGATGAAGGCAGTGAAGATAATATTTTTAGAAAATATTTGCATCAAATATGATTTTTAAAGTGTTTATATTGTGGTTGTTAAAGATTATTCAATAGGGTCTTATTATATGAAGCAAAGAATATGAATAGTTTGTTCAAAAGCAGGGAGTATGAAAACAGGGACAATGGGCAGTCTTGTCAATTATAAAAGTAATAGAAAATAAAATTTTCTTGTGACATCAGTGTATTCTTCATTACTGGGTACAACAAATTTGTTTAAATAAAACATTTGAAGTTTGTAAATTGTGGTGAAACTGGCATAACTGAACACAGGTGTTGGCTTTGAAATTAACAATATGTGGTTAAAAAACAATATATTCATCCTATTTAACTCAGGAATTCCACTTTTGGGGATATTTAAACTGAGACTATAAATCCTACAGAAGAGGACTTACATGAAGAACCAGATTTTCATTGCAATATCTTAAAGTTTTAGTAACTGGGGCAAATCAATACAGCCACACATATACCAGGGGTGCCAAAATGCATACACATTTTAAGAGATGTTATCTATGTATTTAGTTCTAAAAGCTGAATTGAATTTTGGTAGCAGTGTATAGTATGACATTCTGGATTACATATCTATTTTCACATCAGAACAAGCATACAATGCATTCTTAAAACACCAAAATGGAACATTTTCATCTCAAAATGTGTATATATTTTCCCTATACCTTCTGTGTGTATGTATGTGTATATGTAGTGTGTGTGTGTGTGTGTGTGTGTGTGTGTGTGTGTGTGTGTGTGTGTGTGTATGTATGGTCAAATCAACTATAGTACTTGTAGATTGGATCAATATTTTAAAACCACTAAAAATTATCATTAAAAATCATCTAAGGAAATCCATGAAAATCTGCATTATATAATGGGATATTTTCAGAAAAAAAGTTAAATAGTACTCATATTGTTTAAGTATGTGTCATCATCATGATCAGTTAATGGATTATTTTTGTTTTGTTTACCTTTCCCACATTAAAATGTAAAGTCCTAGAGGATTTACTTTCTACCTCTCCCAGTGTGCAAATCTACCACTTACCCAATTACTCATTTTGTTCCCATGAAATTTAGGGAGGTGGCAATGTTTGGGGTATGAGATCATTATTGATTGATCTTCATTTGTAATACAGTTTATTCAGAAATCATGATGTGGAATACTAATGGGGATTCAGTAAGTCAGAGATGAAGAGATAGAGATAAGTGGAAGAATGGAACCAGAATTGACAATAGAGAAATGATCATAACAGCAAAAATGGAAGTAGAAAAAGCACATAGGTTTGAGTTTGAATCCAAGAATACTTAAATTTGAGATAGACTGAGAATGGAAGAAAAAGATTTTAATGTGTGTCCTAACAAATGAGCTAACTATAGGCTCAGAGAAGATGCATTGAGATGCATAGTTTTGGGGTGGTAGTTTCAATAGGCAGAATTAAGGAATCTGTTTCAACTCAAAGCCCTTTTCAGTTCAAAGAATACAACTTAAAGTTCTTTCTTTCTTTTTCTCTCTTTCTTCTGTTCACCCTGCACATTTACCTAACCTATTCTATCTATCACATGAGGGCAATGATATCAATTATATATAGACATATTAATAACATAATATTGATGGCTGTGAAATGAGAATTTTTCACTAGCTTTCTGAGAACCAAAAATTACATGAAGAAAGTGACTCTTAATGGAAAACTTCAGACAAAAAAGTGAACAAGGCAGGGTATATTTCACTTCAGGGGCTTTTTCAAAGCATACCCTAAATCACAACACATTAGACAGCATAGTCTGAAAAGTCATTTTCTCGAAGACTACAGACACTCTTTATAGTGATTAGGCACTTAAGAAAGCACAATGACATCATGCAAAATACAGAGGAATGATTGAACATTCCTGTCCCCCAGATGGACCATGCAAAGTATTAACATGTCTCTGCATGTGGATCTTGATTACATTTGAAATCAATTCCTGTAATGATCCACTGATTGCTGAGAAATTAAACTGTATACTATCTTTCACTGTGCCATTTGCAAAGCAAATAATTCCTAACGAAGGACATTGCAAAGAACAGCATAAAAGTTAAGGCACCCACAAGACAGTAAATACAGTGCTGAAGGAATATGTCCCTTATTTGGGAGTGGTGTACAGAAGCTTATGGTTCTGGGGGATCTCATTTAGGCAGATTAGAGGCACTCAATTCTCCCTTGCTTCTTATGAGATTCAACCATAAGAAGAAGTGTGTAGCTGCATCCTGAGTTGGGGGTTATAAAAATGTCCTGGAGTGCAACAATAGAGAGTTATCACATGCAATCCAGAAGTACTAGATATTTGAATAATAGAAACAGGGCATCTCAGCACTGAGCACTCTGCAGCCTGACAGGCAGAAGGGAAGCCCCCTCTCCCTTACCATGGCTTTAGTTGAAAGAAAGAGTCCAGGTGGTCTCCCCAAGTACAAAATTGGTACCTTGGAATTACACAGTCTAAGCATGTAGGAGACCTGGGTTCTGCACAGTGAGCTTATGCTAGAGTTCTCCCTGTATCTCAGAATATTTCTCTGGTGTTCTAACTGGGAGTCATTTTAAGAAGGGTCATGTTATCTGAGTATACTGCTCTGGGGATTAGAAGCCTCTGCATTCTTCTGTATATGAGCCCCAATGGACTCCTCTCCATACTGCCTTAGTGGGCCTTCCAAAGGGATAGTTTGCACTATTGGAATAACTTTGACATGAATCTTTCAAGAATGTTATGCAGTAAAACACAAGGTCTGCAGTTCAGAGGAAAGGAGATGGTGCTGTTGTTTACAATTGACAGTTAGGCAGAGTCTGCATTTCCCCAGTGCTATCTTAGGGAGGACCCTCTTTGACATCTATCAGTCTCAGGGTCTTCATGGACATAGCTGGAAAAAAGATGCCACCAAATCATGTGACTCTGGGACCAGCCAGTGACTGCACTTCTCCAGTACAATCTGAGGGGAGGTTCTCTAATGCACTGTAAAGCCTGAGGATCTGTGTGACCAGAGCTGGGAAAAGTCCTCACTGAGCCCTGTAGGTCAGGAATCCACCAGTGACTGCACTTGCCCGACTTTATCTGAGGGATGTCCCCACCCTTAACTCATAGCCCTGAGACCTGAGTAACTACAGCCGGGAAGTTTAGTGCTGAGCCTTGTGGCCTTGAGACCTGCCAATGATTGCACTTCCTAGGCACAATGTGAGGGAGCCTTGTGCCCCCACAGTCTTGGGATGGTATCTGCTGTGACAGGAATGCTGGCTTATCTAGATCTGATCATCAGGAGAAGGAGAGACTTCTGAATTAGCCCTGTGGCTCTAGGAACATAGCGATTTAGGATCACAACCCTTCCCAACACCTACACATGAGATCTGGAGGATATCTCTTAATCAAACAATGTGGGGACTACAGCAGCAGGAGGAATAAAGCCTCAATATCACTCAAGCTTGTTTCTGAGGACCAGGAGAAAAAATTCATCTGTGTTCTTCATTCCAGGAATCTACATCATAAAACTGGAAGTAATGAACACCACACCAGATGTGCAGATGCCAATGTATGTATACAATACCTCCGAAAGGAAACACAAAGCCTTCACAGTAAAACAATAATGCTCCAGGAAGGGACTTCTATTTGAAGGAATTGATGAGATACCAGAAATAGAATTTAAAATAATGATCCCAAAGAAACTTAATGAGATGCAAGAGAATTCAGATAAACAATATTAAGAAATGAGAAAGCAATGCAGGCTATGAAGAAGAAATTTATTAAAAATTTAAATCATGGATTAAAAAGAAAGACCCAATTATATGTTGCCTACATAAAAAATCATTTCACTGGAAAACATACACAGAAACTGAGCAAGAAGGGCTGCAAAAAAAGATATATCATGCAAACAGAAATCAAAACTATTCCCAGAGACATGGGAGGTGGAGGTGAGAAGATCATGAGTATGAGGCCAGAGGTAGCCTATATAACTCATCAAGACCCTGTCTCCAAATAAAATAAAAATAAAAGGTGAGCTACAATGCAACCCAGTGGTAGAGCACTTGAAAAATATGTACAAGGCCCCAAATTCAATCCCCAAGTACCTCAAAAAATAAAAATAAAAAATGAGAAGGGTAAGCTATACTCATAACAAATAACACAGCCTTTTAATAAACTGTAAAAAGAGACACTGATAAAAAGGTCAGTATAGCTGGAAGACAATAAAAATTATAAATATATACGCAAGCAACACAGGACCCTCCAAATACATAGAACAAATATGTTTAAATCTAAAGAGAGATAGATTTCAATACAATAATAGTGGGAAACTTCAATAATCTACTTTCCTCAAAGGACAGATCATCCAAACAGAAAATCAACAAAAAAAAATCTGAGTTGAGCCATTTATAGAGTAAATAGACCTACATACATTTACAGAACATTTCATCCAACAACTGCAGAATATATATTCTTCTCACCATATGGAACATTCTCTAGGATGGATATGTTGGGTCACAAATCAAGTCTCAATAAATTTTTAAAAAATGAAATCATATCATGTGTATTTTCTAAGACCATAACAGATTAAAACTACTAGTTGGCAACAAGAACAAAAAGTACACAGACACATGGGTACTTAATAGGTTACTCCTAAGCAACCAGTAGATAGTGGAAGAAGTTAAAAAGGAAGTAAAAGAAATACAAAAATTAGTGAAAATTATAACATAACATACCAGAATCTGTGGGATACAACAAAAGCAGTATTCAGAGTGAAGTTTATCACAATAAATGCATATGTCAAAAAATCTGGAAAGATCTCAAATAACCTAACAGTGCACCCCAAAGTCTTCAAAAAGGAAGAAGAAACCAACCTCAAAGTGAATAATGCAAAATAAATAAAATCACAGCAGAAATTTAAAATATAATGTCAAGGAAATGAAGAGTTGTTTTTCTTTTAAGGATAAACAAAATTGGCAAGCCTTTAGTGGGAGTAACAAAGAAAAGAAGAGAGAAGATCCAAATAAAATCATAAAAAGGAGACATTACAATTGATACTATAAAAATACAAAAGGTCATAAGAAACTACTACACTAA
>VMDO01013754.1:21261-56784 GCA_007922755.1 Pedetes capensis | reverse complement strand
CCTGGATGGGAGACCACCTGGGAACACCAGAAGCTGTAGGCTTGGGAGAAGGACCTGGCAACCCCCTCCCAAAAATCAATCTGCCATTGAAAACCCTATGAACAGCAGAGAAGCACTGACAATAGTGTTTCCCCTGTTGTACAGAGGGTCGCTATGAGTCGGATACCGACTCGACGGCACCTAACAACAACAACAATATGATTTGCATAAAATGATAAGTGAAATGGAAGTTCAAAAAACTGCCTTATTGTAAGGACAAAAATAAGATTTGATAGCACTAGTGATTTTATAATACCTTCCTTGCTGTGAGTGTATGATGATTCATAAAAGAAAATGATGCTTATGAAAAGAAGATAGAAAAGGAAACTTCATTTATACCATTTCCTCATTTATATGGATGGATTCACTCTTCTAAAACTTTCAGTTAGTCATAACTAATCTATGACTATAGGGCCATTCTATAATTCCCCAGTGAAATGCAAGTTTGTGTAATTATCCATAAAATTCATGCATAATTTTTAAAAACACAGGTTTTCCTGAAATTATTCAGGAAATAGCACTCCAGCACTCCAACTGCTTGATGCATTGTAAAAGGGAAGTGCATTAATTCCCACTATAATGTAGAAGCTGGTATTATCCCTGGAGTTTCTTGAATTGCTTCTGAACATCTGATTACTCATCCTCTCCATCTCATAAATCACATAAATCTTTTGAAAATTGAGACTTAATGCTTTCTTTTCAGTCCCATTACATTAGAAAGTAATAATGCCATCTCTGAAAGAAATTAGAAGCCACAGCTAATATTTACTATGGACAGTCTTACTCAGAGTAATCCTCAGTAAATGTCAATTGTATGCACAGTCTACTAATAAGAGACAACAGAAGCCCTGACAGGGAATTGTGAAGGGAATTGTGACCCCAACTGTGACTCAATCTATATGCCTTTTGTAGGGTAAAAGGATTGATGGTTTCTCTGAAAGTAGATCCTGGATTTTCTGATTTTCAGGCAAGGCTTTTGTTGTATGCTTATATATATCCTAGGAAGCAGGATACAGTGTAAATCCCTGGCTTTCTAACACTTCCTGCATTGACTGACGTTTCATTTTTGCCCATATTCCAATCACAAAAGCAAACGTCAATATGGAAGAATGTGCTTCCTGTTAAGATAAACAAGTCACAAGATAAATTGATTATAAAGCTATCACCAGCATGATAAGCCAATCATTGGGAGTGATAAACCAATTATTAGGACACACATAGACCCCCAAAACAGACAGTGTTTCCTAAAAGTTGATTCTACCCACTATGAACTCTCCAAGCCTGAAATCCCAGGGTTTCACTAATTAATTTTGATTAATTAATTTTTATTGATTTAATGGTTGGCTAATAATTATTATCATATAAGGACTGGAAAAAATAAAATAGATTTTAGTCTGGAAATATAAGCAATTTTCTTGAGACACTTGAGACACACAATTTAATCACCTAGATTGTAATTAATTAATTATTTGTAGTACTAGGGTTCAAACATTGCCTAAGCCATGGTAGGCAAATACTCTACCATTGAGCCACCTGCCCATTCCTTGAATTGTATGTAAAAAAAGAAACCCTCATGTTAAATAATTTCAAAGCCTGTAGGTACTGTGTGCTGTTCAATGTAGACACTCAATATACAAGGATTAGTGAAAAATTGAAAGTACTCTCATCTTTAGTAATGGCTTTTTAATTGCAATCAGATGTCCTTTAATAATAAAGTCTTAAAATAATAATTGTCATAATTTGGATAGATGTAAAATTGTGTGGTACCAACCCATATGCATAGATAATGTAGATTGAAATAACTTTAGGGATAGTTCTTGCAGTGGTCACAACCATGAAACCTCAAAAAGTAATTCAAAACAGAAATGTCACCTCTCAAGAATATATTTATTATCATCCAATATTAATTTTTACCACCAGCATCTTGTGTCAGAACATCTAGTACTATCAGGAAAAATGAAGAAACTATGATTAGGAAATGGGCGTTTCCACTTTCATCCAAAATTGCCATTTGCATGAAGGTGACTTTGTACAAATTATTTTCATTTTGTTTAGAGCCCTTGACTGTAAATCAAAATGAAATATGAAGTTGTGTATTCACAGAATGCCTACACAAGAATGATATTCTCTTGGGTTGGATTCAGTGTTGAATTTAAAGTTACTGCCTCTTTCTCTGGAAAGTCTATATTGTTTAGGACAGATTCATTTATAAAATGCCTCAGTATTGAAGTGACCCTGAAACAATAAAGGATGAACATGTAGTGCATGAAAAGGTCTGTTTGGAATGCATTTATTTATGTGCCATTCATCAAAAGGGGTTAGTTATTCTCTAGATTAGTGTTATGCTATCATTACTGTGTATGGATAAGACTTTCACAGTGAGTTTCCATCTTCATCGATCTTTTTCATTGAGTTTTAATCTACAAGAAGAGAAAACAATTTCCCAAAGGGATCAGGTTCATCCTGACCACTGTTCTTCAATACCACACACTCAGGTCCCAGGGCTTTGTGTATTCACTCTGCTTTGACACCACAAGCATATTGATTTAAAGGTCAAGAAGTATTACATGTAAGAATCCTTGTAAATATATAAGTATGATGTTTTATAGAATTTATTTAGGGGAATAGAATATGTAGGGGAATTTTCACTATAAAGTTAAATACAAGAAACAAGCAGCCAAAATATATATTTTAGGCAAACCAACATAAATCCCTTGCTCAGCCCTCCAAAATATCCATTACCTAGTTGCTGAAGCTTAAAATTCCTCTCACATACAACAATGCCTTTCAATCCATAGTTAACAATAATGCTTATACTGTACACACACTTGAGAATGATAGTACATTATATATTCAACAAAGATACAAGTAAGTGAAACCATATCTTTTCCTGAAAGCAATTTTTAGTTGATGAAAAGAGCAAAAAGTTCTGGGCCCAGAAAGAGGGGAAAAATAGGAAAAAAAATCCACACAGTGGGAAAAAAGAGTCCAAAAAGAGCAAGATAAGGGTATCAAAATAAGCTTTACCCTCTTCAAAATTTTCTCTAGCATTACAATGAGAAGATGACTTCCATTTCCTGATACAACTTCTGAATTTTTTCCCTCTTGCCCTTCAATTTGTAGTCTTGCAAGGACACTAAGTTATTTATGCTGGCCACAAAGATGATGCTATTACTAGCTGTAATTCAAACCAAATGTAAGGCTATTTTGGTGAAACAGGGATTTAAGTTGTGAGTATGAGTTTTGCTAGAGTCCACTACTAATTAGGCACTCTTTTCATTATATAGCCCGGTTTAAAATGGGTAAATAGTGGGGCATGGTGGAACATGCTGTAATTCAAGCATTCAAGAGGCTGAGGCAGGAGGACTGTTAGTTCAAGGCCAGGCTGGGCTACATAGTGAGATCCTGTATAGATAGATAGATAGATAGATAGATAGATAGATAGATAGATAGATAGTATACATAGAATATTAGAAGATATAATTCTAATATTAGAATGTTGTTAGGTGCCATCTAGTGTGTATCTGACTCATAGCAACCCTATGTACAGCAGATGAAACACTATTGTCAGTCACTATTGTCTCCACTATTCATAGGGTTTTCAATGGCAGATCAACTTTTTGGGAGTGGATTTCTGGGTCCTTCTCTCAAGCCTACAGTAGCTGGTGGTTCCCTGGTGGTCTCCCATGCAAATACTAACCACACCCGACCCTGCTTAGCTTCTGAGATCTGAGGGGATCGGATGCCACAGCACTAGCTACGGCTGCAGGCATTAGAATATTAAAATGTAAAAAAATACCACAAGGAGACCTGCCTTGAAAAAGATGATATAAAGGAAGAACATGACCAAAACTTGTGCAAAAAGACTAAAGTAAGTCTACCAGTGATAATGAGGTATATTTGCTTTCAATAGAAAGAATTTCTTAAAAGTAGGAGCTATCCAAAATGCAGAGGTCCCTCCAAAGTGATGAATTCCCTGGCACTCAATGTTCAGTTAAGGTAATGTAGAAAGGATGCTTGAGTAGGATATAGAAAAGGAACTGAAACCAAATTTAAAGCTAAGCATCTTTAATTTCTTTATAGACATCTCCTCTGGGGACATAAAGAAAGAGAGTTTGGGAGACATGACTATAGCCCAGAAAATAAGGGCTATTAGAGAAATGCTACACAAATGAAAAAAAATTAATGTTGCTTATAAACCTGGGGTCCAGAAGAGGTATGAACAAAGATGAGACATAGTAGGTGATGGCAAGAAGTAGCAGGTGAGCACAACATGTGAGGAAAAGGTAAGGTTATTAGGTCAAATTAAGAAAAACCTAAGATGGGGAAATTGATGCCACTTGACCAGGGTTTAGGGCACCAGGAATCAAGGCATATGGAAATATGCTAATCAGAAGAGTTGGAAATCAGCCTGAAATGGAGTTACTCATATGGTGGATAATGTGATATCTTTTTGTGAGTGGAAAAAAGAGTTCTTTGGTCAAATACGTTTGGAAACACTGAGTATACACCAAACAGGCCTCTGAAACACCACTGAATAGTCTCATCTGTTTATCATAATTGTAGATCCCCAAGAGTGGAGATGGTTTAAAGTATCCTCATTAAATTGGTTTTTTACAGAAATCATTGGGAGCTAGTACTCTGAAGAATATTCAATGAAAAATGAGTACTGGATATAGGTATCTGAACTGACCGTCTGAAGATGAGTGAATATTTAGACTTAAAATAAGGACTTGTACTTAGAGCCTATAAGTAACTTAGATAATTCAAAGACTAGAAACAGATTTCAAGTAAATTTAGGAAGAAAGGAGAATAAAGCTAATCTCAAATCTTCCCTCATGTGCTAAACCCTGTTTTAGCATATGACTCAGCTCGTATACTGTTCTGCTTTGTGATAGATTCTGTATTGTAAATTACTGGCCATGAAAATAGAATTTGCATAGTTTATTTCTGAAGAAAGATAAGGAACAAGAGTTATACATACTTCAGAAGGCCCAGTTTCAATGTTGAAAGAAAATAACCATCACCATTACCATGTACCAGGTACCAATTTACTCCTCACCACAATTCCCACTTAAAGGTGAGGAACCTGAAGATCAGACAGAATGAACAACATTTTCAAGACCTCTTTGCTACTAGTGAGCAGTACAGCAAATAGGCCTGGCAGACTTCAAAGCCTGCTGTCTTAAAAACAGCTGGATTGTGCTGCTACTTAGTGATCCAAGAGGCACTGAGAACCAGTGACATTTAGAGGGAAGATGGAGAACAATGGTTAACTATTGGACTTTTTGTACCATATATGCCATAGGTCTGGACCCTGCTAAAAGCTTCTGTTTCTTCCCATTGTACCAAACTCCATTACATAGGACAGGAAGCCCTAGGTTATGAGCACCTGAGTGGTCTAGTCCATGCCTGCCTCATCAGTCTTATCTCTTGCCCTTCTCTCTCACTCAGTACATCAGCCATGAGGATTTTTGAGTTTCTAGCCCTCACTGCTCTCTCCCTTGCCCCAGGGTCTTCACACTTGTTCTCAGTGTCTGAAATAATTTCTTTTCCCATCTTTTACATCTCATCTCTGAGGTCTCAGTTTAAACATCACTTCTTCAAAATGTATTTCAACTGCATCTAAAGTAGCTTACCTTCTCCTCTGTGATCATATACTCCCATTGTTATCACAGAAGTATATTTCTTTGATTAAACTGATCACTAGCTTTAAATATTTTATTCTTCTTTCTTCACTAAACCATAATCTCTATGAGAGCACACGGCCTATGCCATTTATCTTTACCAACTGGATAAATGGATAAAATAAATGTATGTTGGATGTCATGTTTGGGGGCCTAAAGAACAGAAGAGAAATATGGACTTACATATATATTTGAAAATAATTGAACAAAAAGGTGGCCTGTGAATCTATAGATATGGATGGGTATATCCATGGAGAATGTGTAGAATGATAAAAGTCTAAACAAAAAGTGTGACATGGTAGTAACCTTTATCTGAGATGTCTCCAACAATTCTTGCTTGCCAGTACTCAAGCCCCTAAGTATCCCCCTCCCAAACTGGCCAGCACTGATCTGTGTAACTAATAAGATACTACAGAAGTGGTGGAGTTTAACTAACAAGGCTACGTCATAAAAGGCATTGCTCCTCTGGGTTCTCGCCCATATAGCTCATTCTAGAGTAAGTCAAATGCCATCATAAACCACTGAACATCCCTATGGAGAGAGCCATGTGTTCAGGAACTAATGCCTACTGGCAGCATTCAGCACTAACTTGCCAGCACATGAATGAACTAATGGTAGCAAATTCCCAGGCACTAGTTGAACTTCCAGATCATTGCAGCCCTGTTTGAAATCTTAGCTGCAATCTCACAAAAGATCCAAGTAAGAAGCATCCAACTGAATCATTCTAAAATTTCTTGCCTATAGGAAACATTTATTATAGCTTTAAGCACTAAGTTTTAGGATAACTTTTTAAAATAGCAATAGATAACTAATATAGCCAAGGAGCAAAAATATATTCTTAATAAAAAGTTTGTCCAGTAAAATAAAACTACAAATTCCTTTTATGAGTTTTATGAAATGCCATGCCACAGTCCATCTCTTTAGGCATTATCTTGGAATAAGCTATCCATTATATATATGCCTATATTCTTTGAAAGAATAATTATTTATTAAAACAAAAGAAAATCATTTTATCAAAATCAAAAATAAGGCAGTCCATATTTACCAAACAGATGAGAAAAATGTATACTGTATTAAACATCAAATGTTTAATATAGGGTATTCAAGACTACGGAAGCTGATACAGAAATAGAAAAGTAGTTTATGCAAATCCACGACCAAAATTTCACATTTCAATCATTTGTCTGGGTTGCTTAAGAGAAATAGAATGAGCACATGTATGGTGGAGTGTCCACTAAATATCAGGCTCTGAACATGTTACCTCTTTTTACAACTCTGTGAAATAAACAATGTTGGTCCTATTTTGACTTACCCAACCCAGCTTATTCATCTTGCCTTTCATCTTTTGTGTGTGTGTGTCTTTTTAAATTTAGGTTACACAGAGCCTGAGTATAAGGGTACAGGAAGGGAGAGAGGGGAGTGGGCACAGGAGTGCAGTTGGCTAAGAGGAACAGCTTTATAATGTTCTATAGCACAAGTAGCCTAACTGTGGTTGACAACAATTAATTGGGTATTTTCAAAATAGTAGAGAGAATTTGGAATGTTTCCAACACAAAGAAATGATAGACATCTGAGGTGAGAGATATTCCAATTATTCCTGACCTGATCATTACACATTGTAGATATATTCTGAAATGTCACACTGTATCCCATAAATATGTATAATTTCTTTCTGTTAACTAAAAATAAAAATGAGTTTAAAAAAATAGAATCTTAAAATCTAGCTTTCCTAAAACAAAGGTAGTCTATATATTTGAAAGTTTCACTAAATCATCATGTTTAATGTTGTTAGGTGCCGTTGAGTTGGTGTCTGACTCATAGCAGCCCTCTGTACAACAGGTGAAACAGTATTGTTATTGCTTCTCTGCTATTCATAGGGTTTTCAATGGTGGATTGATTTTTGGGGAGTGGGTTGCCAGGTCCTTCTCCCAAGCCTATAGCACCTTGTATTCCCAGGAGGTCTCCCATCCAAGTACTAACCAGGCCCCACCCTGCTTAGCTTCTGAGATCTGACAGGATCAGATGCCACAGTGGTACAGCTGTAAGTAAAGGTGTAGCCCAGTCTAGGCTTGAACCCATAATACTCCTGCCTCATCCTCTCCAGCAAGTTGATTACCAGTATGTGCCACCGTGGCCAGCTTCTTGATTAGTATACACTATAATTCAAGAATAAGTAAATATCTATTTTAAGTTCAAGAATGAGAAGATCCTGTTTTTACATGACATTTTATAAAAATTAATGAATGATATATTCATTAACATTAAGCTATTCTTATAAAGTTTTGGAAGGAAATGACAAATTCAGAAATTAGGAGCTGGCAATGTGTCACATTTGCTGTCTTACCACAGCCTTGGTTTCCAAATACTAGGGATAAACCAAAAATAAACAAAAAATTAGAGAATGGTTATTCAGAGAACATCAGTCTCAGGCCAAGTAAACTTTATTTTCAACCCATTTTAGGATTGAAATACTCCTTCTAAAGGAAGAACATTCAGAGCCAGGAGTTGTGGCACATGCCTATAATCCCAGCGGCTGGGGAGGCAAAGACAGGAGGATTGCAAGGTCAAGACCAGAGGCAGTCTGCGTAATTTAGCAAGACTGTCTCAAATAGTAAAAAAATGGTCTGGAGATGGCAGAACAGTGGTCCAGCACTTGCAAAGCATACAAGCGCAAGGCTCTGGGTTCAACCCCCAGTACCACACACACAAAAAAGGGGCTCATGGACTGGGAAGCACAAAACACCTGGAACTACCAGCGCTGGCATGCACTGCGAAGGCCTCCCACAGCATGGGCAGCCCGGCATCACAGAATCTATTGCCTCCCTATCACTTAACCCCTTTGGAGTTGGGCTGGTGAACTAGAGTAAGAGCCCCACAGACCAAACAGCTGAGGAACTACGCAGCTTATAAACTCAAATAAGCGCCAGAGATTCAGCACCACACAATCTCAAAGGAATAACAGAGGGAGAACTTCTGCACACTCAGGAGAGACAAATTCTCTTTCCCAGACCATATTATGGGCAAACAAAGTAAACCTACAAGAAACACAAAGGGGCAGGATGGATCTGAATGACCAATAGATTGTTGATGAAATCAAAATGGAATTTAAAAAATTCCTCCAATCAAATGATGATGAAAACACAACCTACCAAAACATATGGGATACAGCAAAGGCAGTTTTAAGAGGGAGGTTTATAGCATTAAGTGCCTTCATCAATAAAGTCAAATAAATGACCTAATGACACATCTTAAGACACTAGAAATCCAACAACAAATCAGTCCTAAAAGGAGCATCCAAACAGAAATTATAAAAATTAAGGGAGAAATATCTCAAATAGAATCCAAAGAGATAATTCAAAAAACTAATAAGACTAAGAGCTTGTTCTTTGAAAATATTAATAAAATAGACACCCCTCTGGCCAACCTCATCAAAAAGAAATAGAAAAAAATGAACATAGTACAGATTACAAAAGAAAACAGGTCCATAACCACCAACTTCAATGAAATATAGAAAATCATCAGGGATTACTACAAGAGGCTGTATTCACAAAAATATGAAAATGCAGAAGAAATGGACAAATTTATTAATATGTATGACCTACCAAAGCTAACCCCAGAAGACATAACTAACTTAAACAAGCCTATTACATATACAGAAATAGAAAAGGTAATAAAGAGTCTCCCAACAAAGAAGAGCTCAGGTCCTGATGGATTCACAGCAGAATTTTACCAAACTTTTAAAGAAGATGTAATACATGTATTCCTCAAATTATTCCAAAAAATCCAAAAGGAGGGAACCCTCCCAAATTCATTCTATGAACCTACCATCACCCTGATACCTAAACCAGGAAAAGATTCATCTAAGATAGAGAATTATAGACCCATCCCCCTTATGAATCTAGATGTAAAAATATTTAATAAAATTCTGGCACACAGAATCCAGCAGCATATGAAAAAGATTATTAGCCATGACCAAGTAGGATTTATACCACAGATGCAAGGCTGGTTCAACATACAGAAATCAATTAATGTAACCCAGCATATCAAGAAACTGGCAAACAAAAACCACATGATCATCTCAATTGATGCTGAAAAGGCCTTCAACAAAGTGCAACACCTTTTCATGATAAAAACACTGGAGAAGATAGGTATAACAGGCAAATACCTCAATATCATAAAAGCCATTTATGACAAACTTACAGCCAACATGATATTAAATGGAAAAAAACTGAAATCATTTCCTCTTAGATCTGGAACAAGACAAGGATGTCCTCTCTCTCCTATTCTATTTAGCATAGTAATTGAAGTCCTTGCCAGGGCAATCAGACACGAGAAAGAAATCAAAGGGATACAGACTGGCAGTGAAGAGGTCAAATTATCCTTATTTGCAGATGATATGATCCTATACCTGAAAGACCCCAAAACCTCAACCAGAAAACTTCTAGAACTAATTACTCCTTCAGCAAAGTCACAGGTTATAGAATCAACACACAAAAATCAATAGCTTTTCTTTACACCAGCTGCAAACAGGAAGAGAAGGAAATTTCAGAATTTACCATTCCCAATAGACCACCAGAAAATTAAATACCTTGGAATCAATCTAAGCAAAGACAAGGAAAATATCTACAAGAAAAATTTCAAAACATTAAAGAAAGAAATAGCAGAGGACACTGAAAAATAGAAAGACCTCCCCTGCTCCAGAATAGGGAGAATTAATATAGTAAAAATGGCTATCCTACCAAAATCAATCTATAGATTTAATGCAATACCCATTAAAATTCTACTGACTGACTTTACAGAAATAGAAAAAATGATCCAAAAATTCATATGGAACCACAAAAGACCATATATAGCTAAAACACTGTTAAGCTGCAAAACTAATGCAAGTGAAATCACAATCCCTGACTTCAAGCTATACCATAGGGCAGTAGTAGAATAAACAGCTTGGTACTGGCACAAAAATAGGCCTGAAGACATCTGGAACAGAATAGAAGGCCCAGAAATACCTCAACACACCTATAGTCACCTTATTTTCCACAAAGGAACAAAGCAAGTAAATTGGAAAAAGGACAGCCTTTTCAATAAATGGTGCTGGGAAACATGGTCATCTACATGCAGAAAAATGAAAACTGACCTGCATCTCTCAATATGCATGATAGTTAACTCAAAATGGATAAAGGATCTCAACATAAAACCAGAAACTTTAAAACTTATAGAAGACAAGATAGGCAATACATGCCGTCATATAGGCATAGGAAAGTATTTCCTTAATAGGACTCCAGTTGCTCAAGAAATTGCAACAAGAACAGATAAATGGGATTACATGAAATTAAAAAGCTTCTGCACAGCAAAAGAAAAAATTAATAGAGTCAAGGAAACCCCCACGGAATGGGAAAAAATTTTCATATCCTATACATCAGGCAAAGGTGTAATTACCAGAATTTATAGAAAACTCAAGAAAAAAACTCCCAAGAGAAGAAATAACCCAACACACAAATGGGCAAAGGAACTGAGTAGATAGTTCTCAAATGAAGAGGTCCATAAAGCCATGAAACACATGAAAAAATGCTCAGGATCCCTAGCCATTAGGGAAATACAAATTAAAACAACTCTGAGATTTCACCTTACACCAGTAAGAATGGCCAAGATCAATAAAACAAATAACAAATGCTGGTGAGGTTGCGGGGAAAAGGGAACACTCTTACATTGTTGGTGGAGCTGTAAATTGGTGCAACCACTTTGGAAATCAATATGGAGGTATCTTAAAAAACTAAAAATAGATCTACCATATGATCCAGCTATAACACTATTGGGAATTTACCCAAAGGGAGATGGGTCATCATACCACAGAGACACCTGCATCTCCCTGTTCAATGCAGCACTTTTCACAATAGCAAGGATATGGAATCAACCAAAGTGCCCTTCAACAGAAGAATGGATTTAAAAAACTATGGCACATATATGGAATGGAGTACTACTCAGCAATCAAAAAAAATGAAATAAGGCCATTCACAGCAAAATGGATGGAATTGGACAAAATTATTTTAAATGAACGAACACAAGCTCAGAAAGAGAAATGCCACATGTTCTCACTCATATGTGGGAGCTGAATCAAAATTATGAAAAGGAAAAAATCCTATACAAGGGTCAGACCATAATAGAAGACAAAAAAAGCTAAGATTGGTGTTATTATAGATGGTCCAGAAAATGCATGTAATAGTTCTGACAAGGTAAAAGGAAAGTTCACTACAGAAAATGTTTCTATCTTAAACAGAACTGGAACCCAAGGATATATAGAAAAATATCACCATAAAAAGACAGGTAAGTGGTAGAGAAGTCTTTGGTGGGGGGCTGGGAAGGAGAGGAGGGAGCGTACAAGAGGGTAAGGGGGAATTTATATGAATAATATACAACAAAATGCATATGTGGAAATGTCACAATGAAAAGCATGTCAGAATGAATCACATCAAGGTGTAAATTAAAAATTTCCAATAAAAAACACATAAAATTTTTAAAAAGGAAGAACATTCTGGTAATGAAGTTGGGAGTCCTTTGGGGAGGCAATAAAGATTTCAGCTTTCATATCAAGCAGTAAAAGTTTTAGATTCATCATATTTAAATGATATATACATAGATATTATAATATACTGTGTTAGATAACACAGATAACAATACTGTGTTAGAGTTGGAAGAACACAAGAGAACATGTATCCAAGCCATCTTATTTTATAGATGAGGAAATGGAATTCATTAGCACCAAATAATGTGTCAAGACCACATGGTGAGTTCAAAGCTAAAGCAAAACTAGGAAGGGCAAAGTTGCGCTGATTAGAGGTGCAATGTGGCTGACATTCAGTAGCTGTGCAGTGAATTCCATCAGGCTGTGATTCTTCATCCTAGCACAAGTGCAATATTTAGTAAGGGCTCAGAGCCTCCTCTAGAAATATGGTGTGTCCACTTTCTTGCTTTGTAAGCCACTTACACAGAGGGTTGAGCTTCAGAGTAGCACCTAGTTTTTGCCACACTGAAAAGAAGGAAGCTGGGAACATTGCCATTTCCTTAAAGCATGTTCCAGTTATCTATTGTTGTGTAAAAAATCACCTCAAAACTTAGTGGCTTAAAACAACAATGATCATTTATTTTTATTATAGGACTACAATTTAGACAGAGATCCACAGGGCTAGCTAATCTGTGTTGCACACAAGGTCATGGAGGGTAGTTCAGCTGAGAGCTGGAGGACCCACTTTCAGGATGACTCATAAAGCTGGCATGTTGGACCCGGTTGTCATCTTCAGGTATAGTTGGAGCTATGTGCTCCAAGAGGCCGCTGCACTGGTGGTTTGGCCTTCCTCTGGCACAGAAGCTAGGTGCCCAGAACAGACATCCCCCCAAAAAAGGAAGTAGAAACTGCCAGTTTCTTAAAGCTTGGGCCAGAGATCAGCACAGTGTAACTTTTATTGTATTCTACTGGTCTAGCAGTCACAAAGTCCTGATTCAAGGAAATAGGGCAAAGAACCCACCTCATATTGAAAGACTATCAGAGAATAAGTTGGCCATGTTTTAAAGCCATTACAGAGGTTCTTTTCTTATGACAAATATAATTCCATCTTACTGACATTGTAAAAGATTGACCATTATTAGAGATAAGTCATAGATATCAAATTTATAATCTCTTTAGAAGTATTAATCCCTTCACTGTATACTAAGCAGCCCAGACAGACAACAGACCTACAATTAATGCTCAATCTTTGCCTCCATTTACTCTTCCACATAAAGAAGATAATAATAGGGTCTCTTGTGGGAAAGCAGAATTACTTATAGATGCCTTAATAAATGCCTATATGAATTACCTACAATGAATTACCTATAAAACTTCCTACACAAGTGAAAGGTCTAATCATTATGTGCTTAAATAACTTTGCAACATGGAGCTTTTTCAGCTTACTAAGACAACTATCCATGCCTGGATTGCAGAAGCCATTAATTAATTTTGCTGAACATGCAGTTAAATATCAGTTCTACCTTTTTAAAGGATAGTTATTGTACAATCCTATTAAGTATTTGGTGGGGTTGACAAGAAAAAAATTTTATGAGTTTTAGCTTTTATAAAAGAAACAGTATCTGATGGATACCAAAAAAGTTCAGAACCTCCTTGCGAATAAATCATGTTTTGTAAATGATATATATTCAGTCAGATTTCCCAGCCATGGTACTATCCAAGAATTGAATTGTACCCAAGCTCAGATACTTCCCAATAATATTTAGAAATAGCAGAATTGAGTGCCTCCCTTGCTATAACAAACAGAAAATTTTCACATTTACTAAGGCTATGTGGGTGAAGATTTTAAAACTAGTTCTGCTTGTGAGAAGGAGCTAGTCAGCACCTTATTTAGTTCACAGGCACAGTAACCAAGTGGGATTTTCCCACAGGGGTCCAAGGAGTTAGGTAAAATGACTTTCTATTAGGCAATTTAGACCACAGAAAACAACAACTTCCTCAACTCAGCCACTTACAGAAAGATTGGTTAAATAAGATGAGATTTGCCCTAGCTAAAAATGGGACTTGCAGCTGGGAGGTTGGTTTCTAAGGGACCAGAGGAGAAAGAGGTCTATTACCCAGTTAAGCAATCATACTGCAAGAAAACAAAATGAGTATAAAACTTGAGTCACACACAGCCAGCCAATGGGCCTTATTTGTATATCTGTATTTTATGCTCATTTGGTAACTTATAAGGGCATATTATTTTCAGTGTTATCTACTTTACTCATTTACATTTATTGCACATGTTGCCTACTGAATTTTAAGTTTCTGGTGTAAAGAATTATCTGGGTTACTGTAAACTTATTTTCAATGATATCTCAAAGAGCACATTTGTTGTGAACTTTTTTTAAGCCAGCTAAAAGATGACTGTAGTCTCTAAATCAGCTTCTGTGTAAGAGAATACGAGCAGGTGATAAATACAATCACCAGAAACATAGCTTCTTATTCCCTGTCCCACTAATACCTTCTTTGGTAAGTTTCTTGCTATCTTTTACTTGCTATGTTTTAGGAGATTATATTAGTCCATAGTTCACTACTATAATGAAATACCTGAAGCTGAGTAATCTTATAAAGAGAAGAGGTTTATTCAGCTCAGAGTTGAGGAAGTTCAAGGGCACAGCACCAGCATCAGCTCAACTCTGGTGAGGGACCCATGGTGGACAGCACTACAATGGCAGAAGCCCATGTAAGAGTAAGAGAGCACCTCACAAGGAGCCAGGGAGATTCAGGGGTCAACTTTTGTCTTATAACAACTAAGGGTCTTTTAACTAACTCAGGTCACATGCAGACTTAATCTCATTTTAGGGCAGGACCCCCAAAGACATCAGGATGTCTCACTGGACCCTACTCCTTAAAGGTCCCACCACCTCTAAACACTGCCAGACTGAGGGCCAAGCCTCCAACTCTGGAATCTTTGAGGAACAAACCACATCCAAACTACAGCAGAGATGTCTATGAAAGGCTGATTGGTCCTTAAAAAATGAAAGGAGTTAAAACCCAGAGGTGAATATAGATTTGAAATTATAATTACATATGCAAAAGAAGCTCATGTAATTTTGAGGGAAAAAAGAAAATGAAAGGAATGGGCATTCTTAACACAAAGAACAGTTAACTGCTGTCATCTATGTACAACATGGAGTCCAAATGATCTCATTTACCCAGAAAATTTCAGAAAAATTTGCCTTGCCTTCTAACAGACCTACCATTTGATTGTGAAAATCCAGTCAGTACAACTGACCAAAATGGAAAGCCATGCTCATGGTTTGAGTCACTGATGTTATATAAAACATTTCCCTTCATTTGGTAATGTCAAAACATTCTGTCACTTGTTAAATTATAAATTAAGAACCAATTTTTTAGCATGCCCCACTAAGATTTAGAGAATTAGAGCAATTGTGAAGGAATTGAGAAACATGCACTGACTATAGATTTCTTTAAAATCCATCCATAAAACAGTAAAGGGTTTTCTTTTTAATAGATTCCCTAGCAATCCACATACTGTGCTCACTGAAGCAGGAAGTAAAAAGAAATGATTGAGCAATATTAAAAGGTGGAGAGCCAGACCCTTTTCTCAGAGTGTTTTAATGTTGAAATAAAAGGCACCAAGTAACCCTGGCTCCTGCGGCCAGGACACCAATGCCATACCCTTCCCCAGGCTGCCAGGACTCGGGTCACTGGAGATCCCATTTTCTCCCATATTCAGAGAAATGTTAAAGGTAAGACTCTCAACTAGACTGTCCAATTCACATTTCCTATGAAAGCTGTCTGCTTTGTCTGCTTTGCTATCACTAGAAAGGTGAGGCAGATTTGGACTAAAGTTAATACCGCCTCCATCCATTTCAGGCTGGATGGGAGAGGGTTTTTCTCTTCATAAAATTTTTGTCTTATTATGATCTAATATAGTCAAATATTTTTAAAGTCAAGACTATAGGAGAGGCTTCCAAATAATAACTTGACAACCATGCAATATCCCCCTTGAAGCATAACTGCTATCAATAAGAAGCAGAATATTTTCTTATGTTTTTAAGTTTAAACTTCTTCTAGTGGAAATACTACTTCCTAATTCCTTTCCTTCCTCCTCCCCTTCCACTACCACCAGGTCAAGGAAAGGGACCTATGGCCGACTGCATCCCCTAAATATTATATATTTTAAATTTATAGGATTTCTACAGTTTGCTAGCAACAGATATATTTAAATGCATTTCAATATGCCTCTTACTAACAAATAATTTTTTCTTGTCTACACTTTGTTTCTATATGAAATAAATTGTGCCCCCACAAGCTATGTTGAAAACTGTCACTTACCATGTATGATACAGATGTGTGTGCACTGTGCACATTCTCTCCCCTCAGGTATCCTTATACAAAGACTTGTCTAATCACAACATAGGTTATTTTTAAGCTGTCTTATTCCCCTGGAAAAGGGAATAATTCTTTTGCAATGCAATGCACATAAGATCTCCAAAAGGTTGGAAGATATCATTTAAAATGAAAAGTATCTTTTCTCAGTGCTCAAATGGTATCTATGGAATTTTCAGAGTTGAAGAACAGGAGTTGCCAATGAATAACAGAAGAGTCTGAGGGTATATACAAGAAAAGTAAGATAAGATGGACAGTTTTATTCCTGTCATCCTTAAATACATTTCCACGCAGCTCTTAGAAGCATCTCCCTGGGTCAAATGGTCAGGGTGCTCTAAAATCGTCAGAGGTTTTTCTTCCCTTTTCTTCCTTTCATCAATATGAGACTGTTTTTCCTTTCATATACTATTATAGGATCTTCTGCTATTGAACTATTTCTTACAGCATGTTCTTTCTTTGTTCAACTGGATTCCTTTTAATATCTGAAAAAGTGACAGCCTCATTTTATTTATATAAAGAAGACAGGCTCTGGAATCAGTTATCTTGTGTTGGAGACTCAATTCCAACATTTGTTAGTTGTATGACCTTGAGCAAGTCCCTCAAAACTCTGTACCTCATTTTCCTTATGATGGGAATAACAAGAGAAGCTCAGAGGGTTGCTGAAAAGATTCAGTTCTAAAATATAGGCAAAAAATTAAGATATGCTGCACAGAGTAAATATTCAATATATACTAATGAGTAATTTAAAATCATTTTTAGAGAATTAGTGGGACCTTTGGGGTTGATCCTTTTTTATTTTTTTCTTTAAACAAGTTCCCATTATGTAGTCCAGGCTGGCCTGGAACTCGCTATGTAGACCAAGATGATCTCAAACTCACATAGATCCTCCTGCCTCAGTCTCCCAAGAGATGACAGGTGTGTGCCACCATGCTTGGCTTATTTTCTTAATTATATTGTTCATATATGCTTTCTAAACATATCTTTTATATTTCTATTAAGTCTTTCTTTAGCCTTTATGTGCATTTAGTTCCCCTGAATCACTTTAGTAATTCAGTTCCTCAAAATCATACCACTTATATATGCTTTTAGTTCGAAACTGGTAGCTCTCATATTTGCAACAAGAAAAAAGCTGGACAGACTATATATTGGTGACTTTTTGTAAACTTCGCAAAAAACTAAAGTCACAGGATGCTATGACTTGGATGTGTCCCCCAAAGTTCATATGTTGGAAATTAAATCCCCAATGCTATGGTGTTAAAAGGTGGGAAATTTAAGAGGTGATTATGTCAGGGGGGTTATGCCCTCATAAATGGGTTAATATTGCTATTACAGGAATAGGTTCATTATTGCAAGAATTAGTTTTTTATCAAAGCAAGCTGGGCTCTCTCTCTCTCTTTTCCTTTCCCTCTCCATCTCACTCTCTCACTTTCTGCCATGCAATGATATAGCAATAAGGCCCTTGATATTGGCACCTTGACATTGGACTTCCCAGGCCTCCAGAATGCTGAAAAATCAATTTCTTTTCTTCATAAACTACCCAGTGTCTGGTTTCTGTTTGTTTGCTTGATTGATTTTTGATTTTGTTTTTCCTGTTTGTTTGTGTTTTGGTTTTTTTGAGATAGTGTCCCACTATATGGCTCAGGCTGGCCTACAACTCACTATAAAGCCCAGACTGGCCTTAAACTCAGGATACTCCTTCCTCTATCTCCCAAGTGCTGGGATTACAGTCTGGAGAGACATAGGGTACTGCTGTAAAAATAAGAGCAATGTGGTAGACACAGGGATTATACAAGCCCTCAATCCTTCTGCTGGATGACTTTTTCAGCAGTGAATGATTCAAAAATAGTCTTGGGTTTTTGGGGTTTTTTTTTCTTTTCTTTACCATGCCCACTCTATCTCCTCTTTCTCCTCTTCTCCACAGTACTGGAAAAATAGGAGAGAAGCAGGAGCTATTGGGCTACATTAAACAAAGCTGGACCAGGGCATGGAAACACTGACAATAAAGATTTATAGCCTCCAAACCAGATCTAATATTTAAACTCTGTCATTATTTAATGTAGAGTTTTAAAGTTACTTTCATGGCAAACCAACAAATAAATGAACTTAACCTGTAGGTCACTGGGGCAATATGGACAATTTAATACTAATTCTTCCAATCCACAAACATGGGATATTCTCCCATTAATTTGCATCATTTTTAGCTTCTTTCATTAATGTTTTATACTTTAGGAGGTTGAGGGGGCGTTGAACCCAGGGACTTGCACATACTTTACAAGTGTCCTACCACTGGGCTGCACTCTCACCACATTTATCACTTTTATCTTGCGATGGAGTCTTGCTAAGTTATTCAGGCTGCCTTTGGCCTCAAAGTTGCAATCCTCCTGCCTCCATCTCCTGAGTTGCTGTGATTATAGGCATGTGCCATTGTGTCAGGCTGTTTTTATAATTTTCATAATATAGATATTTCATTCCCTTGGTTAACTTTACTCCTTGATTTTTTTTATTCTTTAATGAATGAGATTAGTTTTTTAACTTCTTTTTCAGATAGCTTGTTGCTAGCATTTTAAAAATGTTACTGATTGTTGTGTGATTTTTGTACACCACCACTTCATCAAATTTGTTTATTTGTTTTGAATAGTTTTTTTGCTTTTTTATTTGTTTCTATGGTAGAATCCTTAGGGTTTTCTATATACCCTTATATTCTCAATCTAATCTGCATTCTTTCAACAGTTTTAGAGGGCTACAAAATCAGAGACAGATTAGAATTACATGAGCATTGGATTGGATTGAATTCATGTGAGAGAGCTCTACTCTCAAAATCCATTCCACATGCAATTTTAATCTGCTTTTGATTTTGTAGCCCTCTAAAACAGTTGAAGTGGTGTGAAATCAATTTGAGAATATGTGGTATAAGATCATGCTATTGTTGAAAAGAGGAAATTTCACTTCTTTTCCAATTTGAAAACCTTTTCTTTTTCTTGCCTAAATGATCTGGCTAGAACTTCTTGTACTATGTTGAATAAAAGTGACCCAAGTAGTCACCTTGTCTTGTTCTGATCTTAAAGAAAACTCTTCCAACTTTTCATTGTTCAGCATAATGTCAGCTACAAGCTTTTATCTTCAGCCTTTGTTGTGTTGAGGTATATTACTTCTATGCCCAATTTGTTGAAATTTTTTATTGTAATAAAGATACTGGGTTTCATCTAATGCTTTCTCTTATCTATTGAAACGAACATATTAAAAGAAAAATGTTTAAAAAATAAAAATAAGAAATTAATGCCTGACATTTATCCTTACCCTGTTAATATGGTGCACTACATTTATTGATTTGCATATGTTGAACCATCCTTGCATTCCCAGGATAAATCCTACTTCATGAAGATGAGTGATTCACTAGGGATTCTTATTGCCCTGGCTTCCTCAGATAGGCCAGAATGTTTTCAGTGTAACCTACATTAAGAGAAGCTATGTTTTGACAGAAAAAATAAAGTAACCATATATGTGAGATTACAAATACTTCTTGTAATGTATTTACATTAAAGATTAAAGTAGTTACCTACTAATAAACCAATAACCATGCACTTCTATACAACAAAATAAAGGTTAAATTCATGATGATCACAAATGCTAATACTATATATTTATGATATATGCGAAGTATGGAACCATTGAGATATAATATTATTTCACAGATAAGGAAACTGAGACCCTAACCAGTTATAATGGTTTTTAAATGGTCATGGTACACAAAATATATAACCATAGTAAGATCATAAACTAAAAAAGCCAGGTGATACAGCCCTTCAAGAAAATGAGGTCTAAAATGTAAAAGAAAAACTAGAAGTTTCTCGTGGGTCATACAATCCATGTTGAATGTGGCAAAAAATAATTTTGAAGTTAATATAGAAAAATTCATGACACTATGCATTGGGTAAAGATAGTAGGAAAACATGAAAGTAAAAAGAGCAAATCATAAGTGAAACAATGGGCCATGCATTGAAATTTTGCATAGTCTCTAACACTATTCACAAATAACAATTTTCTTCCTTCTAGCACATAACAGAGTTGTAATTCTTTCTCCTCATTAACATCACATGTGGTCATGTGACTGGCTTTGATAAATGAAATATGGCCACAAGTGTTATCTGTGCAGAAGATTTATGAACCACAGTAGGATTTATCATGCTCTCCTTTCTCCTTTGCCACCATGAAAGAATGATCCAAATGGTAGCCTACTCCATCAATCTGGATCTAGAAGTGAGGATGACACAGAGCAGAACTTTCAGCTTGCCTACAATGAATATGTATCATAAGAAAGAAAGAAAGTTTTGTTGTCTTAAGATTTGATATTTGGGATTGTTTGTTACAGAAGAAAATGCAATCAATATCAATATAAAGAAAGTTATTCATAAATATTTATTGAACACATTCTTTGTGCCAGGCATTACACTAGGTAGTAGGAACATAATTATGTTCAAGAATTTGTCCCTGACCTTAAGCCTTTATGGTCTAGAAGGTATGAGAAAAAAGTAGTAAAATGTATAATTAGAGCTAGCTTGATAAAGTGCTGTAATTGAAATAAGCACTAAGTACAAAGAAGGCTAATAAATGAGTGTATGTGTATGTTTCCTGAAAGAGGTTACTTCTAAGTTGAGAACTATAGGACAAACAAGAGTTTCTTCAAAATAATTGACACCTCCCCAAATTAGGCCAAAGTACTGAAAATGTAGTAGAGATTCTATATTAATAAAATGACAATAAAGAACCAAAGTTTGCAAGTGATAGAAAGTGTCTCCCAGACAGGAAGGGTGGGGTGGCACACACATGTAATCCCAGCAACTTGGGAAGTGGAAGAAGGAGGATTGCAAATTTGAGGCCAGAGGCAGCACATATAACTTAGGGAGACTCTGACTCAAAGTTAAAAATAAAAAATAAATGAGTGGAGGGTGCAGCTTAGTGGTGGAGTGCCCTGGGTTCAAGTCCCCAGAAACACACACACACACACACACACACACACACAAATAAATAAGTAGGAAAAACAAGAGGAAAAGAAAAGAAGTGTCTTCCTATGTCCATTTGGTCAATTTTGCTCATCTTAATAGTTAAATATTATTCCTAAGATTTTGTCTTATTTTACTAAGACAGGTTTGTAAAATCTTCTACTACATGGATCTATTTATTTCTCCTTCAATTCCTATGGATTTTTCCTTTAATACTTTTGTTACATAAAGCTATAATATGTTCCTGGTGAATTAAGTCTTTTATCACTGTGAAGGCCTTCTTTATCTCTAGTAACACTTTTGCCCTAAATTGTTTTGCCTGATATTAATATTGCCATAACAATTTTCTTTCAATTGTTATTTGATCGTATATCTTTTGCCAGTTTTTTACTTTTACCCTTTCTATATCCTTTGGTTTTAATGTTTGATACAAAAAAATACAATCCAAATATATGCTATTTGCAAGAGACATTGAAAACAAAAAGACTCTAATTAGAACATTTACATTTAATGTAATTAATAAGGTATTTTAATAAAAGAAAACCCTCTTATTTTTTAAAAAAAAAAAAGAACCAAAGTTTACTCTTCATCGGTCAAAAGTCAAGAAATCATGAAAATTACTGCCAAGTATATTAGTTTGCTAGAGATGCCATAACATACTACCACAAATTGAGCAGGTTAGGCAGGAGAAATTTATTTCCTTCAGTTCTGGAAACTTAAAGTCCAGGATCCAGATGTGATCTGGATTAGTTTTTTTTTTTAGGTCTCTCTGCTTAGCTTGTAGATAGCCATCTTCTCCCTGTGTCTCCATATGATCTTCCTTCCATGTATGTCTCTGTCCTAATCTCCTCTTCCTCCCAGGACACCAGTCAAATGTGATTAGAGCTCACAGAATGACTCCATTTATCCTTAATTGCATCTCTAACCATTATATCTCCAAATATAATCACATTCTGAAGTTGAAGTACTAGAATATGGGACCTCAACATATGAATAGGGGGAACACAATTTAGGCTACAACACCATGGTTAGTAATGACCATGGTTTAGATATGTTCTATGTGGCATCCGATCTCATCAGATCTTGGAAACTAAGCAGGATCAGGCCTGGTTAGTACTTGGATAGGACTATCTGGGAACACCAGGTGCTGTATGCTTAGGAGAAGGACCCAGCAGCCCACTCCCAGAATAAAAAATCTGCCATTGAAAACCCTTTGAATAACAGAGAAGCACTAACAATGTTTCACCTGTTGTACATAGGGTCACTATGAGTTGGACAACAAGTTGATGGTACCTAACAACAACAATAAATCTCCTGAAGCTTTGTGTGCTGGAAACTTCATCCCCAGAGTGGCAGTGTTAAGGTGGTGGAAATTTTAAGAGATGGACCCCAGTGAAAGGCAATCATAGTAGTTCATTGGGCTTCACTCACATGAATGGATGCATGCTGTCTATCAGGAGTGGGTCAGGTCTTGTGTAAGTGGATTAGTTCTCTCAACAGCAGGTTGTTATAAAGCAAGGCCATTCCATGTACTTGGCCTTCTGCACATGGCCAATTCTCTTTCTGCTTCTCTACCATGTGATGACACAGCCCCAAGGCTCTTACCAGGATGGCTGTGCCATGCTGTTTGAACCTTCCAGACACTAGAATCCTGATTCAGATAAATCTTTGCTTTATAAATGGCACATCCTCAGGTATTTTATTATAACATAATAAAACTAAGATAGTAACTAAATGAATATGGGAGGCGATGGAAGAAATATGCATATAATTACATCAAAGTAGATTTTATAAATATGGTGACATTGGGAAGTTAGAAAGAATTGCCTATTCAGTAAGGAAGAAAATCTGAATCAGACTCTTTGGGTACAAAAATCTCAGGACATTTAACTGGAGATATTGTGAGGAAATACAAAGTCTAAACCAAAATATTATAAATTTAGAGGCCATTTATTTTAGAATTAATCAAGATTATACAAGTTAGTTAACTTCCCAAGGGAAGGAAAATAGTACTAGACCCTTAGAAAATAGCCTATATATTTTCTTGAACTGCACATAAATATCATAGTTGCAAAAATAAAATCAGTTTTGATAAACACCCAACTAGCAAACAATGTACAATTGTTTGCAATAAAAAGAAATGAAATGAGCAATACCAGAAAGCAAAGGAGCAATTTTGAAACCATAAAGATGATTATTTTATAATAAATACAGGTTCCAAAGTTCAAGTTTTACATGGAAATGATACCTAAACTAAATTTACCTTCAAAATAAACTCAACAAAGAAACAAAAGAATATTTCCCTGAATGTAAGAATCCTTCTACATTTTGGAAACAATATAAAAATAGAAATCCCTAAAGTGTGGGTAAATAGTAACTCCAAGGAAAAAGCATTAGATGGTTTAACATAATTTATTAATAAAGCCCTTCAAGTGCTACAAATAGCCATTATTTATTATCTATTTTCTTGAATCCCCCACACATTTGACAGATTGCCGTACTATGGGGGCTTGTATGTTTCTATCAGTCTGAAAGCTATGCTACCAGTATCTCAGATACCAGCCAGGTTACCCATGGTGGACAGATTTCAGCTCAGCTTCCAACCAAAGACACATTAGGGGGAGGAGCTGGCAACCAACTCTGGAAAAACTAGCCATTGAAAACCCTAGGAATAGCAGAGAACCATTGTCAGATATAGCGCCAGAAAATGAGCCCCTCGGGATGGAAGGCTCTCAAAATACTACTGGGGAAGAGATGCCTCTTCAAAATAAAGTCTACCTTAATGACAGAAATGTGGTAAAACCCCACGGACCTACATTTGCTAATATGGCAAGACTCAAAATGAGGAGAAACAACTGTAAACATCATTAATAATTGGAACATGGAATGTATGTGGTATGCATCTAGGAAAACTAGAAATCATTAAAAGAGAAATGAAGTGCATAAACATTAACATTCTAGGTATCAGTGACCAGCATGGCCATTTTGAGTCAGATAATCATATGGCCTACTATGCTGGGAATGACAGATTAAAGTGAAATGGGATTGCATTCGTCATCAAAAAAGACATCTCAAGATCTGTCATAAAATACATATGCCGACAAGGAAGGCCAGTTAATATGACAATTATTAAAATTTACACATCTACTAATAAAGCCACAAATAGGGAAGATAGGGAAGATTTCTACCAGCTTCTGCAATCTGAAATGGAGCAAAAATGCAATCAGGATGTACTGATAATTATTTATGACTGGAACGCAAAAGTTGGAAACAAAGAAGATGACTCAGGGGTGGGAAAATATGGCCTTGGTGATAGAAATGATGCTGGCGATTGATTGCATGATAGAATTTTGTCAGACCAATGAGCTTTTCATAGCAAATACATTTTTTACCAACATAAACAGCAACTATACTCATGGACATAACCAGATGTAACATACATGAACAAAATTGACTACATTAGTGGAAAGAAATGATGGAAAAAGCTCCATATTAAATGTCAGAACAAGACCAGGTCTGACTGTGGATCAGACTATCAACTGCTCATATGCAGGTTCAAACTGAAACTGAAGAAAATTAGACCAAGTGTATAAGAGCCAAGGTATGACCTTGAGTATATCCCACCTGAGTTCAGAGACCACTTCAAGAACAGGTTTAATGTATTAGACACAAATGACATCAAAGTCATCATTCATGAGGAAAAGAAATGGTTATTAAAAATATAGGAAAAAAAGAAAAGACCAAATTACATGTCAAAAGAAATCCTGAAACTTGCCCTTGAACGTTGAGCAGCTAAAGTAAAAGGAAGACATGATGAAGTTAAGGAACTAAATAGAATATTTCAAAGGCAGCTTGAGAAGACAAAATCAAATATTATAATGACATGTGCAAAAAGCTGAGACAGGAAACCAAAAGGGAACAACACACTCTTTTTCTCAAGCTTAAGGGGTTAAAGAAAAAAATCAAGCTTTGAGTGGCAATAATGAAAGATTCTACAGGAAAAACATTAAATGATGCAGAACACATGAAAAGAAGATGGAAGGAATACACAGAGTTGTTATACAAAAGAGATTTGGTGGATGACCAAACATTTCAAGAGGTTGCATATGATGAGGAACCAATAGTATTAAAGGACGAAGTAGAAGCTGCCTTGAAGGAACTGGTAAAATAAAAGGTTCCAGGAATTGATGAAACACCAATAGAGATGTTCCAACAAATTGATTCAGCACTGAAGGTGCTAGCATGTTTATCTGAAGAGATTTGGAAAACAGATACCTGGCCAACTAACTGGAAGAGATCCATATTTGTGCCTATTCCCAAGAAAGGGGATCCAACTCAATGTGGAAACTATTGAATGATATCATTAATAGCAAAATTTTACTAAAGATCATTCTAAAGTGATTGTAGCAATATATAGACAGGGAACTGTCAGAAAATCAAGCCAGATTCAGAAGATGGTGGGAAACCAGGGCCTCATTGCTGATGTCAGATGGATGTTAGCCAAAAGTAGAGAATATCAGAATGATGTCTGTTGTTGTTAGGTGCCGTCAAGTCAGTATCTGACTCATAGCAACCCTCATAGGGTTTTCAATGGCTGACTGTTTCAGGATTGCCTTGGGAATGGATTGCCAGGCCCTTCTCCCATTTTTGCAGTGCTGGGAATTGAACTCGAGATCTCAGAGACTGCAGTGCAGTGCTCTACCAACTGAGCTAAATCCCAGCCCAGAAAGATGTCTAAGTTTTATTGACTATGCAAAGGCATTTGACTGTATGGATCATAACAAATTATGAATAACACTGCAAAGAATGAGAATACCAGAGCACCTAACTCTACACTTGAGGAATCTGTACATGGACCAGGAGGCAGTAATTCAAACAGAACAAGGAAACACTGCCTGGTTAAAATTTAAAAAGGTGTTTGTCAAGGCTATATTCTTTCACTATATCTCTTCAATTTCTATGCCGAGCAAATAATCTGAGAAGCTGGGCTTTATGAAGAAGAACTCGGCATCAGCATTGGAGGAAGGCTCATTAACAACCTGCATTATGCAGATGACACAATTCTGCTTGCTGAAAGTGAAGAAGATTTGAAACATTTACTGATGAAGATCAAAGAACATTGCCTTCAGTATGGATTGCGACTCAACATCAATTAAACAAAAATCCTTACACACGGGTCAGTATGCAACTGGACAATAAACGGAGAAAAGATTGAGGTTGTCCATGATTTTGTTTTACTCGGTTATAAATCAGCACCTGTGGAAGCAGCAGTGAAGAAATCAAAAGATGCATTGCTCTGAGAACAGCTGTAGGAAAAGATCTCTTTAGAGTATTGAAAAGTAAGGATGTCACATTCAAAACAAAAAGGTGTGCCTGACTCATGCCATGGTATTTTCAGTTACATCATATGGTTGTGAAAGCTGGACATTGAACAGGGGAGACAGGAGAAGAATTGATACTTTTGAATTAATGTGCTGGAGATGAATATTGAATATACCATGCACTGCCAAAAGAACCAACAGATCTTTCCTAGAAGTGCATCCAGAGTGTTCCTTGGAAGCAAGGATAGCTAGACTGCATCTTACTTATTTTGGACATGTAATCAGGAGGGACCAATCCCCGGAGAAAGACATAATATTTGGGAGAGTGGCAGGTCAATGAAAAAAATGAAAATCCTCTATTAGATGGATTGACACAGTGTCTGTAACAATGGACTTAAACATAAATAAGATCATGTGCCTGGCACAGAATTGGGGAGTGTTTCATTCCACTGTACATAGGGTCACTATGAGCCGGACCTGACTCGACAGAACCTAACAACAACTACACTTTCTTGAATTTCCCTGTAACTAGAAAGAAATTTGTTGTTTAATATGGTAATACATCTGAAATGAGTGCTATCTCATTCTTCAAGTAGAAATCCATTTTTAAAAGCATAAGGAAAGAGTTGTAACAGCCTGTTTTTTTAAGGATCCTGTTGTTGGTAGGTGCCATCAAGTTGCTGTCTGACTCGCAGCGACAACATACAACAGATGAAATATTATTGTCAATGCTTCTCTGCTATTCATAGGGTTTTCAGTGGCTTTAGGATCCCAGGATTATTAAATTGAAGAGTATATTATTACCAAATTGAGAAGAGGAATTTTTAAACAGCTTTATTCTTGGTTGCAGTTAATGCAGAACATAGGTACACTTTATATGAAAAATCAATTTCTTTGAGTTATATTCATTGATATCTATATACAAGATAACATGGTATTTAATAAAATTCTGAGATAAACAAAATCCACAAGAAGGGAAGAAATTGCATGGTGGAGAAAATATGACATTAGCAGTCAGGTTACCTGCATTCAAGCTCCTACTCTCAACCATTCACTCTCTATGCAGTGTAATTAATCATCTTTTGACAAATTCTTTACTTCTATAATGAGGATAATAAAAAACCATCACAAGAGTTATAGTGAAGACTAAAGAAGATAATGCATATTAAAGTATTTTGAAAACTTTCAAACTTAATAATTTCAGATGCAAGCGATTAATCCTTCAAAATACTGATGATCTGAATACCATAAAAATATGTGCCATCATAGTTAATGCAACAGGCAAGAATACTGCCTGATATTTCAACAATTCAGAATAAGATATATTATCATCTGTTGAAAATCTGAAATCAGTCAACAAATTCTGTAACAAATTGTATTCCTCGCTTCAGAAAATAAAGATTCTGGAATACCATCCTCCAAAATCTGCTGGAAAGGAAAACAGCTTAAAAATATACCTAAACTGGGCATGGTACAGAGGTACATGTAGTCCCACCGACTCAGGATGGTGAGGCAGGGAGATTACTTGAGCCCAGGAGTCTGAGACTAGCCTGAGCAAAATAGTAAGATCTCATCACATAAATAAATAAATAAAAATAAAAACAAATAAAAAATCATACCTTCAATTTCAAGACTCCATTTTGAAAGTTATAATTTATAAACAAATAAATAATATTTTTAGTTTTTTGGTGCTTTTTCTTATTGTTACCTCCTGAGCTAGATATGGTAGCACACAAATGTAACCCCAGAATTAAGGGAGGCTGAGACAGGATTACAAATTAAAGGCCAGCCTGGGTTACATATAGTGAGATCCAGTCTTTAAAAAAAAAAAAAAAGTCACTTCCTTAAACTTTATCAACTTGGCTTATAATTAATGAAACTTTGGATTAGATATGGCATATTGTTAAAAGCATAAATGTGAAAACTCTTAGTATTTTCTTTTTTTAAGTCATTTAATATCCGAATCAAAACAAATAGATCTTTCTAAGATTTTGTAAAAGTCCTCAATTTCCCATGGAAATTACCACATGGATAATAAATAAAAATTGAAAAACAAAAGAAAGTTGAAAGTAAATTCATAAATAAATTATGACCTGGACAAAAATAAAACTAGAAAAATAAGAGAAAAATTAAAAGCAAATTAATGGAACCATACTTAGCACTATTTTAGGCACCATGTGAGCCTTGTGACAGCCTAGGAAAATTGAAGAGATCCACTATAACAGTCACAATATCCTTGTGGCGTACTGACGCTTTTACAAAAGTAGATCATATTATTATCATATATTAAGAGAAAATATTTAAATATCCATAATAAAGCCCAAAATGTAATTTGGGTCACCCAAGAGGACAGTAGTTTTGAAATCTCCATTTGACCAACTAATTCAATGAATTGTCTCTGAGTTCTTCCTTTGCTACTTACATCAAATTCAATTGTTCTCAAATTTTAATTTGCTTATGAACTTCCCAAGAACCTTTTTAAAGTGCATATTCAGATTCAATAGGACTGGGGTAATGCCTAACATCCTGCATTTCTGACACACAACCAGGTAATGGTAAAAGTGCTGATCCACATGAACAGACCTCTGGAAAAAAGAACATCAAGATGCAATACCACTCCCAAATATGATACTTATTGATCAATGTTAAGGTTTTACAGTGATAAATATATGTGTCTAACCAACTTTGCCCTCAAGGGTTTCCAAGCAAAAATATTCTCCCCCTTTAAGCACAAAACTTTCAACCTTCAACAAAGACCTTATTAGCACTTGAATAGATCTAGAGCTGGTCCAAGAAGTTTTGTCCTGACTCTTTGTCTAGCACATGCAAAGTTGGGTGCCCCTCAACTAACCTTGAATACAAATTAGGCTCAGATTAGCATCTTCACTGTCTGTGTTCCTAGTATATACAACATATTGATCTTCATTCAGTCAACAGCAGATGTTGGGGGTTCCTAAAAAGGACCCCTTGACCAGGGTCTCTCTGACCAGCCTGAGGGACTGAGCTCTGGGTGACTCCTGGCCTATATTCTAATCACTCACTCCTCCCCCTCCCATCGAGTGATCAAAGATGCCCCCTGACCAGCTAGACTCTGTTCTAACCACCTCTATCTTGATTGGTCAGCCCAAGCTTCATGATTGGCTCCTACAGGAACATCTATGATTGGACCACTCCACATCTACCCACCAATCCAAAATGCACCCCAAATCACCTCCTTTGCATAAGGACAGGTAAGTTTACCTGCCCTACCTGCCAGGAATGCACCATGATTGGCTGCTCCGAGTACACACCCCCTTCCAGGGCCTATATAAACAGGCCCCTAGATACCCTCTTCACCCTATTGTTCTCCACCTGCTATCCGGACCCCATCACCTTGATCCAATGGTCCCCACTCCTGTGGCAGACTGCTGTCAAGCCAGTGTGCCAAGCCCAGGGGCCCCGAAGCTCCGAAGGCAACTAGCAAGGCGTGAAGTGCCCTCCAATTCCTCCCAGCGCTGGGAAGGAGGGTAAAGAAGGCAAGCTGCCAGAGTCAAGACCAGCAGACCTCTGGCATCTTCTAAGAAACATCAGTGCTGTAGCACTAAGAGCTGTACCATCATTGAGGCAGCAGCATCCCATGCTTCTGGCCTTGAGCTGCCACTTGTAAAGGGCTGCTTGCTGGTTGTTCCTCCCTGTGGGAGCAACCCAATAAACTTTCCCATTCTCTCTCCTATAGAAGGTCTCCTGAAGTCCTTCTTTGGTGACTCCAGCCAATCCATCATCCCAATCCTGAGGGTTCCTGATACCCATCTGGTGTCAGGGCAAGGCTTTGTCCCTAGCCAGATCTAAGCCAACCCCCAACATGCGGAGTGTCTTCCTGTCAGACACTGGCTATCCATCCCAATGGAAAATTATCTGTCTGATGATACTTGTCCAAAGCCCAGTGAAAACAACTGATATTCTACAGGGAAAAATCTAAGGAAGTAGACTTCAATTTTTTTTTTTCTTTTTGGCAGTACTGGGAGTTGAACCCCGGGCCATGAGCTTGCATGCTCTCCAAGTGCTGGACCACTAAGGTGCACCCCCAGCCCTTTTTTTTTTTTTTTTTTTTTTTTTTTACTTTTTTGAGACAGGGTCTCACTAAGTTACGCAGACTGCCTCTGGTCTCGAACTTGCAATCCTCCTGCCTCTGCCTCCCAAGCTACTGGAATTACAGGCATGCACCACTGTGCCCAGCAACTTCAAATATTTTTTAACAATGAAACCCTCTTGTTAAATAAAATTCTAATAAAATTAACCCTAATATACAAAGTAGTATTTTACTTGTATAAATTTAGTTTTATTCACACTTATTGAAAATAAAATTGTTCAGATACACATCCCAAAACTTTTAACTGGTGGTTACAATTGTTGATTGTAGCCTCACTGTTCCTAGCATCCCATTAATTTTTTTTGTTTTGATTTGGCTTGGTTTGGTTTGGTTTTTGGTTTTTGCAGGGGAGTGACACCAGAGCCTCACACATACTTTGCAAGTGTTCTGCCATTGAGCTGTACATCCAGCCCCTTTCTTGTTTTTTAAATTGAGACAAAGTCTTACTAAACTAGACAGGCCACCTCTGGCCTCAAACCTGTGCTCCTCCTTCCTCCACCTTCTGAGTTGCTGAGATTACAGGCATACGCCACCACACACCATGTTTTTATATTTTGTTTCAGTTGAATAATATTAAGATGATCTTAAATCATATAGGACATTAATCTTAAATAGTAGTTTTGTAATAGTTGACCCGTGTCTTTGGAATTCTAAAACAGATATGTCACCAAAATATTTTATAAAAATTTTTTTCCAACAGTGATTGAAAGCTTTAAACCAAATTTAAGTCATACATTTGTAGAGCCCTCATAGATCTTCTTATCTACAAAATCCAGTTTGTAGCACTGATCAAAGAGAAATAATCACCTTGTGGTTACCATAGCTTGTGTTACCCTACATAAAGCTTCTTCATCAGAAAGTCATGCACCTAGAACACACAATTTTGTAGAACAGCAGCTATTTAAGCAAGGCTTAACTTTCTATTTTCCAAATTAACCAAAGGATAATATTAAAAACGCTATGTGGGTGGATCTGTAGCTCATTGGTAGAGCACTCTCCCAGGATGAATTTTACATAGCTATTTTTGTGGTACTGGGGATTGAATCACAAAAATAGCTATGTAAAACATATTTTTATCAATTTATATGAAAGTTATTATTTTACTATAGACATTTTTGATAGACATTTCAACAACTAAAATAACCTTTAATAACTTTTTCTTAGTTCAAGACCACAAAGTTTATCTTGCATTATAAACTTGTATATTTATTTCATTTGCTATGAAAAAAAATTTAATACATAGTTCTTTAGCTTTTATAAGTGTAACAAAACATACTGATGCACCTTGACTTACAATGTAATTAAATCTTGATGAATCCATAAGTTGAAAATATCATAAGCAAAAAATGTCTTTAATATACCTAACTCACAAAAAATCATGGCCTAGAAACACAGTACACTGCAGAGGACAAGCTACTGAGCTTTGTGAGCTGCAGTTCCTGCACTGTCCAGCATCATAAGAGAACATCACACACATACCCTTCTTCAGGGAAAAGATCAAAGTGCTAGACATGGTTTCCACTAAATTCACATCAATTTTGCACCATCATAAAGTTAAAAAATTATCAAATTACTGTACATTGGGGACTGTCTTGTAGTTATTTCCTTTTAGCTCTTTCAATGTATTATTTTGTCTTTCTATTACTACTGAATCATTTATTCTTACTGCATCTATTGCTTATTGTACATATGAGTATGACATGCTTTAATAGCCCGGATGTCAAACATGGTCATCATTTGTTAAGAAACAAACTGAGGCTACACCAACTCCAAGATAAATTATATAAACAAGATAAATATCTCATATTATTGTCAGGGCTTAATTCATAATGTCTTCAAGGTTCATGTTGTAGCATGTATTACTATTTCATTTCTTTTCGTGGATGAATAATATTCTATTGTGTGGATATACCATATTTTGTGTAACCATTCATCAGTTGGTAGATGTTTGGGTTGTTTCTACCTTTTGGCTTTTATGAATAGTACTGCAATGAATATTTTTGTACAAGTTTTTGTTTAACACCTATTTTCAATTCATTGGGTATGTATACCTAAGAGTAGAATTACTGAGTCATATGGGAGAGTGGTGGGGTCAACAAGAAAAAGGAAGACTCTCAACTAGATGGATTGACACAGTGGCTGCAACAATGGGCTTACACCTAAAAAAGATCATGTGCCTGGCACAGACTCAGGAATTATTTCATTCTGTTGTACACAGGGTTGTTGGACTCAACTCAATGGCACCTAATAACAACAGTAATGGTAATTCTCTGTTTCACGTTTTAATGAACTGACCATCTTTTTTCCATAACAAATACACCATTTTACATTTACACCAGCAATATATGAGGGTTCCAACTTCTTTACATCCTTGCCAATACTTGTTATGTTTATGAAGTATTACATTTTTGTTTTTTTGACTAGTATCTCTCTAATAACCAATGGCCTGCAGCCATACCACTGTGGCATCCAATCCCATCAGATCTCAGAACCTAAGCAGGATCAGACCTGGCTAGTTCTTGGATGGGAGACCACGTGGGAACATCAGGTGCTATAGCCTTGGTGAAAGCAACAAGCAACCCACTCCCAAAAAACAATCAGCCATTAAAAACCCTATGAATAGCAGAGAAGCACTAACCGTACTGCTTCGCCTATTGTATGTAGGGTCACTATGGTGGGATACCTAATTGATGGCACCTAACAATAACAACAACAACAATAACTAATGAGGGGGTAGGGCTTAGCTCAGTTGGTAGAATACCACTATGTTGTCTCTGAGGCCCTGGGTTCTATCCCCAGCACCACAAAAAATGAAAGGAGGACATGGAAGCCCACTTCCAAAACAATCCCAAGACAATCAATCATCAAAAACCCTATGAGAGTCACTATAAGTCAGACATGACTTGACAGCACCTAACAACAACAGTGGTTAATGATGGTTCTTTTTATGTGCTCGGTGGCCATTTGTATAACTTTTGCAGAGAAATGTCTATTTAATTCTTTGCCCATTTTTTAATTGGGTTGTTCATCTTTTTGTTAAGTTGTAAAAGTCATTTACTCTTGGTAAAAAAGCATCTTATCAAATACACAATTATCAACTATTTTACCCATGCTGTAGCTTGACTTTCTGAATAATGCACAAAAATTCTTAAGTTTTATGAAATCTGACTTCTATTTTTGTTGTTGTTGCATGTACTTCAGCTATCATAAATAAGAAACCATTGTCCCCCTAAAATTGCAAGTTATAGATCTTATGAGGGATATGTATCTAATGTATACTCTAAGTGCATTTCCTGATCCTCTCGTCAAAACTGCTATCTGTTTCCATTACCGTGAAACTGCTACTTGCTTTGACCAATGTGGTAGAAAAGATGCCATGCCAATTTGAAGCTTAGCCCTCAACAAATACTACAAGAAGGGAGATGCCATGTGGAGGAAGACAGTCACCTCAACCAATATTCAGCATGTAACAGATCCCTTCTTGGACCTTGCAGGCTAGCCTATCTACCAAATAATCAATCCCACCTGAGGAAGCCCAGCCAGTACCATGTGGAGCAGAAAAACCATACAGATACCTCACAATATCACATAAAATAAAAAATCATTGCAGTTCAAACAGTATAAGTGGAATATTGGCGAAATTCTACCAGTGAGAAAATAACATTAAATCAGTGTACCACCTACTTTGATGCTTACAGAAGGTCTAGAAAGGTAAAGTCATATGAGATTCCTAAAGAAATGACAAATATTGCCACATGGGGTGGCCCCTGCCTATAATCCCAGTGACTCGGGAAGGGGAGTCAGGATGATCACAAGTTCAAGGCCAGAGGCAGCCTATGTTGTTGTTGTTGTTGTTGTTGTTAGGTGCCGTCGAGTCGGTATCCGACTCGTACTGACCCTCATAGGGTTTTCAATGGCTGTTTCGGGATTGCTTTGGGAGTGGATTGCCAGGCCCTTCTCCCATTTTTGCAGTGCTGGGAATTGAACGCCGGACCTCAGAGACTGCAGCACAGCACTCTACCAACTGAGCTAAATCCCAGCCCATAACTCAATGAGACCCTGACTAAAAATAAAAAATAAATAAATGGGGTGATTTGGGCTCACCTCTGATGTGTCTGTGGGGAAAAGGGAACAGTTTTACATTGCTGGTGGAGATGTAAATTGGTGCAACCACTATGGAAATCAATATGGAGGTACCTCAAAAAACTAAAAATAGAACTACCATATGACCCAGCTATAACACTATTGGGAATTTACCCAAAGGGAGATGAGTCATCATGCCATAGAGACACCTGCATCTCCATGTTCAATGCAGCGCTTTTCACAATAGCAAAGATATGGAATCAACCAAAGTGCCCTTCAACAGAAGAATGGATAAAAAAAACTATGGTATATATACACAATGGAATACTATTCAGCAATCAAGAAAAATGAAATAGGGTCATTC
>VMDO01013754.1:0-21161 GCA_007922755.1 Pedetes capensis | reverse complement strand
GCATGTAATTGTTCTAACAAGATAGAAACAAAGACCACTACAGGAAAAGTTTCTATCTTAAACAGAAATGGAACTCAAGGACATATAGAAAAATACTATATAGTAAAAGAGAAGACTTGGATGGGAAACTTAGATAGGAAGGGGGGAGGGGGGAAACATAGAGGGTAAGGGGTAACCTATATGAATAATGCTTATCAAATTGCATATATGAAAATTGTCACAACGAAAAGCATGTCAAAATGAATCACATTAAGATGTACATTAAAAATTTCTAATAAAAATAAATAAATAAATAAATAAATAAATAAATAAATAAATAAATGGGCTGAGGCAGCCACCCAGTGGTAGAGCACTTGCAAAGTATATGCGAGGCTCTGGGTTCAATCCCCAAGTATCACAAAAAAAGGAAAGGAAATGAAAGGAAAGGAATAGAAAAAAAGAAAAGAAAGGAAAGGAAAAGAAAAAAGAGAAAGAAAGAAGGAAGGACAGGAAGGGCAGGTAATTATCTTGATGTTTTGACTTTCAGGAATAATACATGCACAAGGAGGGAAAAGATGCAAAAACAAATTATCCTAACAATCTATTTGGTTCATTTAATCATTTAACCTGACAAGTCAAAATTACTTTATGTGTGTACGTATGCACACACGCATACACTAAGGATTGGACCAGGAACCTTGCACACGCTAAGCAAATGCTTTATGACTGAACTATATCCCTAACCTCAAAATTATTTTTAAAAAATAACTTATAAACAACAAACTTCTCTCAAATGAAAAAGAATTTTAAATACAAATTTGAATTGAATTAGAAGTGCAAATATGGAATACATGGAACTCAAAGTGCAAGAAATTAAAATGGATTAGAAAAGTTGTGACTTTACAAAAGTCTCTTTATATGATTTCTCCAAGGCATATAATGATAAAAGTAATGGAAATGTCCAATATGGCTTTTGGAAAAATTGTTACTAAAAACTGTTAGTATTAAACTTTAGTGTTCTAAAACACCAGGTTATTTGGACTTATATAGAGCGATCTAAAAGTATGAGTAAGGGCTAGGATTTAGCTCAGTTGGTAGAGTGCTGCTCTGCAGTCTCTGAGGTCCCCAGCTTGATTCCCAGCACGGCAAAAATGGGAGAAGAACATGGCAATCCAGTCCCAAGGCAATCCCGAAACATTCAGCCATTGAAAATGCTATAAGGATTGCTATGAGTCGGACATGACTCGACAGTACCTAACAACAACAACAACAAAAGTATAAGTGTGTCTAAAAAATGTCAAAAATTATAGTTTGGAAGTCTTTTTCCAAAAAAAAAAAGGTGGGGGGAGTGAACCATTACAAGGTTCTCTAAAAGAATTTTATTTGAAAGTTAATGTCACTTCAAAATCATTTCTCTGCATAAATGAAAAGGTTTCTCATCATGTTAATATTCTTCAAAGCATTGTTTTGAATGTTATTTGCCTATGCTAAGAAAGACAATTAATATTAAGCCATGATAAAGTGTTACGTTCCAATTGTACAGATCAGTTACTTACAAAGTATCAGACAGAAGGGGGAAAGGGGCTATTGAAATCTAATGAAAAACTGCAGTGTTTAATAAGAATAAGGTTTTTCAAAATGTTATTGGTAAGCCAGCAAATTGAAAGGTCCCTGTAGAGATTTTTATTTAGCTCCGAAATTACTTTCAAACTCTAAGCTTAAAAAACAATAGAATCAAACCCCAAACTTTCAAACCTTTCATAAAATATCAATGAATACCTTCACACAGCATCCCTTAAGAATTCTTCACTCCATAAATTGTATTTTCAAAAAGTCAAGTAAACAACAAGCACATTCTTTAAATTAGTTTAAAAGCAAGTAGGCAAAAGTGTTTCCTGGCATGGAGTCCACTGTTAATTTTCTATGCCAAATATCATCTCAAAGATCTCCAGAAAAGAAAATCATGAGGCCCTTACATGCCTTAATATCAACCTGTTTTTTGGTTCTATATTTTTATTTTGATTTGGAGAGAGTTGTCCCCAAGAGAGAGAGCTGAATTAATTCAAATTATGTTGACAAAGCTATGGTAGATACTGACATTATATTAAATAAAAATATAGAACCAAAAAAATAAAACTATTTAATATAATGTCAGTATCTTCCATAGCTTTGTCAACATAATTTGAATTAATTTTAACATAAAAGATTGAAAACTTTTATGAAATTCCCAGCATTCTCAAGTATTGCATTGTTTTAAATGAATTTAATCAAGCATTTTATCAGTTCATAAATAAAAAAGAACAAGTCAAAGTTTTAATATTTAAGTAATAATTTAGCTATGAATAGATTTCCTCTTTAAAAGATATAAAGTGCAGCCAGGTGTGGTGGCGCATGCCTGAAATCCCAGCGGCTCAGGAGGCAGAGGCAGGAGCATCGCAAGTTTGAAACCAGAGGCAGTCAGTGTAACTTAGCAAGACCCTGTCTCAAAAAGTAAAAAAATGGGGCTGGGGTTGCAGCTCAGTGGTCCAGCACTTGCAGAGCATGCAAGTGCAAGGCCCTGGGTTCAACCCCCAGTACCAAAAAAAAAAAAAAAAAGATAAAAGTGCTCCAATGTCATTAATCTTAGAAGTTAATTTATGAATTTTTAATAAATGTTTTCAAGTAAAAAGAAAATAAGTGAGTGTTACCATTTTAAATGAAAGATATTCAAGTATATCAAAACATTTCCTCAGAAATTTCAAATAAACTTAAGTTACATGCCGTCCTCAAAATGCATACTCTTGGCTCTTATTGGTATTGGCCATGCTAATATCTGTTTTTTTTCATCCAATGTTATGTATCAAAAATATCATAAATCCATTTTTTCTCAGTATTTTCCTAGTACAAATATAAATACAAAGGGAAAAGTTTTATTTTCAAATAAAAGTTAAAAGAGCAGAGTGAATTATTTCATTTTTACATTAGTCAATATAAGAAGGAACATGAAGCTATAGATGCGTGCCAAAGATTACACAGTAGACAATATTCATTCCTTGAACAATTTTGAATAATAAAAGGAATACAGCCTTTATAGTCCATAAGTCTGGGTTCAAATCTTGGCTACTTAATGACCATGTTACCTGCGCAAGCGCAACTGACCTCTCTGTGCTTCCATTTGCTCATCTTCAAAATGAGGTGATATTAATATCAGTTCCATAGGACTCTTATTTGGAGTAGTCAAAATCATAAAAGTAAAACATTTAGCACAGTACATAATCCCAATATACTTACATAGATATAATAAGTGGTAATTATTCATTGCACAATTGCTCCTTAACTCAAGAACATTAACTGGCCCATAGCAATAACTACTATGTTTTTAACCCCTTGTTGTTGTTAGGTGTTGTCAAGTTGGGTCTGACTCATAGCAACCCTATGACCAACAGAACAAAATACTCCCCACCACTGTGCCACGCACACGATCTTTTCATGTTGGAGCTCATTGTTGTAGCCACTGTTTCTTCTCATTTTGAGTCATACCACATCAGTAAATGGAGGTCCCAGGAACTTTACTCCATTCCCATCATTAAGGTCAACTCTACCATAACAAATTATGGATAACACTGCAAAGAATGGGAATACCAGAGCACCTAATTGTACTCATGAGGAATCTGTATATCGACCTCCTGGTCCATGTTCAAATAGAACAAGGAAACCCTGCTTGGTTTAAAGCCGAGAAAGGTGTGCATCAAGGCTGTATCCTTTCACCATACCTCTTCAGTTTCTATGCTGAGCAAATAATCTGAGAAACTGGGCTTTATGAAGAATGGGGCAACAGGATTGGTGGAACATCCATTAACAACTTGCATTATGCAGATGACACAACTCTGCTTGCTGAAAGTGAAGAAGATTTGAAACATTTACTGATAAAGATCAAAGAACATAGCTTTCAATATGGATTGCAACTCAACATCAATACAACAACGATCCTTATACCTAGGTCAGTGTGCAACTTCACAATAAATGGAGAAAAGATTGAGGTTGTCCAAGATTTTGCTTTACTTGGTTCTACAATCAACAATTGTGGAAGCAGCAGTGGAGAAATCAAAAGATGCATTGCTTTGGGAAAAGCTGTGGCAAAAGATCTCTTTGAAGTATTAAAAAAGATGTCACATTGAAGACAAAGGTGCACCTGACTCATGCCATGGTATTTTCAGATGCATGATATGGTTGTGAAAGCTAGACACTGAACAAGGGAGACAGGAAAAGAACTGATGCTTTTGAATTATGGTGCTGGAGACGAATATTGAATATACCATGGACTGCTAAAAGAACCAACAGATCTGCCCTTGAAGTACAGAATGCTCCTTGGAAACAAGAATGGCTAGACTGTGTCTTATGTATTTTGGACATGTAGTCAAGAAGGGACCAATCCCTGAAGGAGGACATCTTGTTTGGGAGAGTGGCAGGTCAACAATAAAAAAGGTGATCCCTCAAGTAGATAGATTGACACTGTGTGCAACAATGGTATTAAACATAAATAAAATCCTGTGCCTGGCACAGAATCAAGGAGTGTTTCATTCTGTGGTACTTAGTGTCACTATCAGTCGGACCTGACTTAATGGCACCTTAGAACAACAACAACTACTCTGAGGAGGCAACTCTTTCCCAGTTCTCTTTTTGAATGCTTTTCAACCAGGGGGCTCATTCTCTGGCATTATATTTTGACAGTGCTTCTCTGCTACTCATAGGGTTTCCAATGACTAATTATTTCAGGAGTGGGCTGTGGGGTCCTTCTCCCTAATTTGCCTTAGTCTGGAATTTCAGCTGAAAGCTGTTAACCATGGGTGACCCTGCCAGTGGCATAGCTTTCAGCATCACAGGAACGTGCAAGCCCCCACAGCATGACAAGCTGACAGACACATGGGGGTTTCAACCCCTGTCTTTGCCCAAATCTAAAGTCTACATATATCCCACATGTAAATACATATTCATTTTTTACTCATACTCTCCCCAACTCAGTAGTCACACAAATATCACACAAACAAACTCATACACATGCAGAACTTAAAAAGTAAGAGTTCATAAATTAGAGGCAAAAATGTGTAGAATTGACTGCCACAGCCAAAACACACAATGGTTGTCAAAATAATCACATAACATCAAATAGATACTAAAATTTTGTTAATATGTTTATCTAAATATGAAATACATCAGCTCATATGAAACTTAAAAACTTACAAAAACATCCATATATAGCTACTCAAATGTGAATAAGAAATGAACTAAACCTTTTAAAAGAATTGAGATTTTTCATCAATTTCTATTCAAAACTAAATAACTGTAAACAATAATGCATTTGCTTCTAGCATCAGAGTGGACAAAAGAACACACACAGAGAGAGACCTATATCTGAGGAAACAACACGTTAAATGCATTTTGAGGCTCCAATTAAGCAACAAAACTCAGAAGGGCACTCCTTTTGGTTATAGAAATACCAAACAGAAACTGAAGCACCCAGTCAAAAGCATCAAGCAAACATGTAAGGACAGATGCCAATATTAGCATTACAGCATGACAATGAGTTTAGGATTAGTGGCAATTACTGGGGAACTATATTGAAATTTCTCCATACGGAAGAGAATAAAAAGTGGTTATATGGCCCCCAATCTCTCTGGAGCAAATCATCTCCTATAGGTCCCCTGGATTCCCAATGTTTGAAAATAATATATGCTTACTGATTGTTGTTGTTGTTGCTAGGTGCCATCGAGTCAATATCTGACTCATAGCGACCCTTATAGGGTTTTCAATGGCTGTTTCGGGATTGCCTTGGGAGTGGATTGCCAGGTCCTTCTCCCATTTTTGCAGTGCTGGGAATTGAACTCTGGACCTCAGAGACTGCAGCACAGTGCAGTTCAGTACCAACTGAACTAAATCCCAGCCCGCTTACTGATTGGTATGATTATAAAATGTAGAGGGAAAAAAGCTACCATAATTGAAATCCAGCAGAAACCACAAACAGATTGAAACCACCAACGACACCAAATCCTGCGATTATCAGGTAACATAATATAAAATAGTTATGCATGAAATTTTTAAGTTTAACAAAGAATGAGCTGCAAAAATAAGCAAATAACAAAGACTACCAAAAATGAGTAGGTGGGGTTAGAAAAGAACCAGACAGAACATCTAAATGTATAAAGTATAATTATTTAAACTTTTTAAAAGTGAATTGATGAGTGAAGTAGGCTATACACAGCTGAAATGATAATAAGTGACCTGGAATATAGATATGAAAAAAATAACTTGAGTGGGTGGTTAGTGGAGTTAAAGATATAGCAGTTGTTTATGTGACTTAGAAAGATAAGGAAATAGACAATACAAAAGATTAAATATATGAAGGAGGGGCCATCAGAAGGTCTTATATATGTAAATTTAGCTTACTTATCATCCAATCCAAAGATTTTTGAGAATAAAAAGAGAATCGTCCTTACCAGGACACAAGATTTATGTCAAGACAAGATTGTAATTTACATCAGTTAATGAAAATGCACATGTGAAATAATGTTAAGTGAAAATAATAGAATGCAAAATATAATTAAGACCTCAATACTTCTTTGTCTAATGAGAGCATATGACAAGGAATTAGTATATTAATGTAGTAAGAACTCTAATGATTCAGTAAGAAAAATGAATTTCAGGCTAGGGATTTGACTCAGGCGTAAAGTGCCTACCCTGTGCAAGGCCCTAGATTTAATCCCCACCACCACTAAGTAAGAAAATAAATAAATAAATAAATAAATAAATAAATAAATAAATATCAAGTTGGAAAATTTGACAAATGACAGGAACAGATAATACACAAAAGGGAAAACTCAACCTCCTTAATAATCAAAGAAGTAAAAATTCAAACAATAAAGTAACCATTTTCATCAAATACTCTAGAAGATATTTGGGGTGTTGTTTAATGAAAATTTCCTATATTTTCATGGTTTCATGGAAATACATATTCCTTTCCTTTGAGGTGAAGGGAACAGTGAGAAAAAATTGCACAATTATATGTAGGATATTTTAGCAAAATGTGTAAAATATCTTAAAGGGCATATCCTTTGACCTACAAAGTCTGTGTGTAGCGTATGCCCTCAGGAAGTAGCATAAGAAGAATTTCATCACAGCACTTGTTGTTAGGTGCCATCAAGTCGGTATCCGACTCATAGTGACCCTCTGTACACAGGAGAAACACTATTGTCAGTGCTTCTCTGCTGTTCATAGGGTTTTCAATGGCGGATTGATTTTTGGGAGGGGGTTGCCAGGTCCTTCTCCCAAGCCTACAGCTTCTGGTGTTCCCAGCGGTCTCCCATCCAAAAAAAAAAAAAAAAAAAAAAAAAAAGCACAGCACTAGAATGATCTAAAATCCAAAGATAAGGAATTAGTTGGAATTATAATTGATTTGTATTCTCACTTTCTAGGCAGTGTCTTCTAAAATATGTCTAATGAAAAATAAAGCCAGTTTTTAACTTAATATCAATACACAACAGTGACCTAAAATAAAATTCTGAGAACTGGAAAAGGTTTTTGGTTTTCACCAAGTCTCATTTTTGAAGTAGGTTAGGCTCATCCTAAAATCACACATAAAGATTCCTTTCAAGTTATTTCAGGACTCTCTGCTATGTCGAAATTTGCATTTATTTATGTTAAAATGTAAATGTGTCTCTCAGTTGTTCCAAAGCCGAATTTAGATCTAAAATTTCTCAAAAACCATAGCTAGGTTGCATATCTTCAATTTTTAATCTACATCATTTTGGACATTGCAAGCATTGAATGAATACAAAAACATTTTCTGTTTTGGTACTTCACCCCCAAGTCATCATTTTCCTCTTGTTCATTAAATGAATACCCACCCCTCAGATACTCTGTTTCATGAGCTCTTTAAGCACCCTCTGTTAGAGACAGTGACATTCATAGAATAGTATCTGATTATGTATTCTGGGAAAAACTGGCACATTACCTAAGAATGATGCAGCATAAATGTTTTCCTAAGGTGTTTTTTGCAGACATATAAGTTTACTCATCTGCCTTTAGTGCATTCCTGAAGAATAAAACTTAAAAGTCACCAACCCAAAGTGTTGCATTGTCTTATTGTTTCAACATTAAAATGTTAAGAACAAAGAAATCTCAGAAGTTTTCTGCTCTTTAATATGTAAATTTCAGCTAACAGCAATCGTTTACAGGCAGCTGTTGCCTTTAATATTTCAACTTCTTCATGCTGAGATCTTTAAAACCTATCCACTTTTCAGAACTGCTTTCTCATTAAATATCAGCTTTACTAATTACTTAGTAATAACTCTTCTCTCCTACCTGAGAATTGTGAAGAGAACAAAATCAATAAATTTTAAACAACAAACTATTAAAATGTTTTCTTACTGTAAAATCTGTTTTTAAAAGGATAAGTAAAGAGGTTAGAGTGAATGAATGTTTTGTTTCCTGTTGCTTAGCCCATGTAACCTGGATGCTGTTTCTCATTGCATTCTACAATCCACAATGTCCACTGCCTGTTTAGTGGAAGATCTGTGGGTAGGTCAGCTCCACAAGAGACAGAAAGTCATGATCCTTTGATGAATTAAAGATAACATATTTTCCAACCAAAAAAATAGTATAAAAGGAATGCAATGTTGTAGGAATAAGATGTCCTTCTTTGCTGTGCTACTTTCTCACATTTGAGTTAGGGAATAATGATGTTTGGCAACTGTAAGTATTAAATAATCAATATATATTCCTCTTGTTTATTTTTTCTTGCCTTGTTGAGGCAACAATAGCTTTATTTCAACCCCATGTGATTTAAACTTAGCTTTCCCTGGATTTTAACTATATAAACAGAAAAAGAATACATAGCCAGTTCAGTAGCCATAAGTACAGTATAAGAGACCAAATATTCCTCCTGAAACATGCTTTTGGGGCATAAGGATTATTTTGAGTACAATATTCTGATAAATAGTAGACATAGGAGAAGCTCTGAAAACAGAATGGAAGTTATTATTTTGTAAAGAATATTTATATCTATAAAGGAAATATCATGTATAAGGGTGTCTTCCTCTCTGAACTAGGAAGAGAAAGATGACTCTATATCCCTGGAGATTCATCAGCAAAGAAGACACTAAATCAGCCTAACAAAATCTTATTTTTGTTTCCTGTATGTTGTGGCTTGAATCTAAAATGTTACCCAAAGATCATGTGTTTAAACATCGGTTCCCAGCTGGTGGTGCCATTTGTAGAGGGTATAGAACTCTGGAAGGTGAGTTCTAGCTCTATGGAAATGGGTCATTTGGGGTGGGTCTTTCAAGGTTATTCCCAGACCTTGGTTCTGGTTGTTCTCTCTGTGCTCCTGATCCACCATGACATGAGGTTCTCTGATATGAGCCTCACAGTGCCTGCCCTGTTGCTTGCCCCACCAATTTATATCTGCCCTACCTCTATTGATGAAAACTCTCTAACTGTGAACACCAATAAATTATTCCTCCCATAAGTTTTTTCAGTTGGTTTCTCTGTCCAGAACAGTGCACAAGCTAACACACTGTACTTTCCCTGTTTATCTCTCTAAAACTGACCTTGCCCCCACCCTTCTCTCTTGTTCCAGGTGAAGATGGTACTTCACCCTGAATTCTAAACCACTCCTTGAAGAATTACCTATTTTTTTCCTGGGAATCTTCAATGTTCACATGAAGAGTACATGTGAATAAGCGTCTGCTGGTTTTTCTCTTGTTATTTTTTTTCTTTTGTTACAGGAGCACCAGCCAGAAAACCTAAGATAGGTAGAAGGAAAAGATATTTTTCCTCCCCTGCAATAGAAAACTGCAAGTAGTTTAGCTGTGGTGGGGTGCAGTGTTTGGGCAGGGAAGCAGTAGAGGATGAGCCTGGAAAGACACAAAGTGTGAAAATAATTTAACCTTCTGAGTAAAGACAATTGGAAGCCAGGTTAAAGGTAACCTTTAAAAGTTAAAGTGTGTTTGAATAGCCAAAGATGCCCAGAGACATCGAGACATATTTCTTATGTGTTTACATGTCAATGGGAAATGAAATACTAAGCCTTGGTTGAGACTGGACTGTAAAGATTTCTCTCTGTGTCTCAAGAGATGAAATGGCATCATGTAGCATATACAAACTACCAGATCCATAATTTCAGGGTTCCTTTACTGTATAGATGCTCCCTCTCCCCAAGATTCAGGTTAACATCTCCCTCTCATTGCATCAGCTGTGAGTTGTTGATGTGAGGAGCCAGTGCAGCATTGCTGTAAGTAAGATAACTCTTACCTCTGCCCTAGAAACCTCATGTTTGCTTAGAAACTTGTCAAATGAAGCCAGATCACGGGAGCTTCCTATAAGTACCTAAATGTATCCCATTGTCAGTGGGAAAGCATTGAAGGCTATTAAACAGAAAGAAAAGATCATTTTTGAGCACAGAATGATCACTTTGGCCACACTGTGGAAAGAGATCCAAGATAGTCAATACTAAAGACAATGGGATAACTTGGAGACAACTACAATGATCCAGGAGATGATGAGCCACATGTTAGTAACAAAAAGAAGAAGAAGAAGAAAGCAGGGTCATGAGCAATGTCCTCAAGGTAGGACTGAAAGGATTTAAACTGGTTAGGTGTGGTGGTACATCCCTGTAAACCAAACATTCTGGAGGCTGAAGCAGGAGGATTGCAAGTTGTAGCCAGCCTGTGATTCTCTGAGGAAGGAAGGAAGGAAGATAGAGAAAGAGAAAAAGAAAATAAAAAGAAGGAAATAGAGAAAGAAAGAGAGAAAGAGAAAGAGAAGGGAAGGAAGGAAGGAAGGCAGGCAGGCAGGAAGGAAGGAAGGAAGGAAGGAAGGAAGAAGGGGAGGCAAATTTTAACTCTTATTTGATATGAAATGACAGAAGGAATTATCATGGTACCTCCTAGTGCCTGGTTGGATGCCATTAAAAAGATCTAAGCAAAATATCTGAGATATCAACTCCTGGTATCTCCCTGAACTATAGGATAGCACTGTACTTGCTGTTTTTTGATCTCCTTCCACTTGTCCAACTGGAAAACTTGTGTTCCTCTTCCACTGGGAAAACTCAAGATATCTCTTGGTCTACAAGTAGAATCCTGATATTGATCTCTCCCACAGCTATGATGCTACAGTATTTGATAGTGTCTCCACTTCAACACTTACATCTTTGGGTTGTAATTGTGGTCTTTGTTTGCTTGCCTGTTTTTTAGAGTGTATGTGTGAGTGTGTGTGTGTGTGAGACAGAGAGAGAGAGAGAGAGAGAGAGAGAGAGAGAGAAATTCAGGGACCAAACCCCAGGCCTCCTGCATGCCAGTTGCTCTCTGCCACTGAGCTACATCCCCACCCTTGATTGTCCTCTCAGACCCAGCTTCTTCACAGGCTGTGACCACGAGTTGTCTCCCTCTAGTTCTTCATCGTATCTCCAGCACAGAACAGGAGACTAGCACTAAGTAGAAACTCAATAAACACTTGTTATTAAATTAATAAACATTGCTCTAAGTCACAGTTATAAAAGGTCAAGAACCAGAATATGTTGAACATGTTACCTCATTTACCAGGCTTCCCCCAGCACTCCAAGGACATTCTGTCCTTGGCAAATTCAAACAAATCATTTGAGCCTGTCTCCTTTATTTCTCGTTTTTATTTAATAAGACATAAACCTTATAAGACTTTAATAAAAATGAAATAAGGCATGAACCTTAAGTATGTGAGTTTGTTTCAAGACATAGAACTGATAAATCTGTTGTTGTCTTGAAGTGACCTAAATTTGATGTCTGAAAACTCTAAAGGTACCTGATAGAGAGATAATCCTCATGTCAACATTACTATATGCATGCTTGCTTTTCATGGTGCCTCTCCTTTGGCATGGTGACATTAAATAAAATAATAGAGTGAAAAGCATAGTTACATGCACATGGAGTACACAAATGCAAGTTTCACTTTTTCCTCTCCACCTACATTTTTATACATTATTATTCTATACTAATTTTTATTTACAGGTGTGTCTAAGCAAACTGATGAAATTTTCACAGCCTCATGAAAGTCACAAACATGGTTGATTTCCTCAAATTAATGGGCACTGAAATTCATGACACAATTAAAAATGTGCTTATACCACATAGAAAATAAAACCATGGCAGGAGAAAAAATGTTTCTTTCTCTGCTCAGGTAAGGAGGAACATATAAAATATATATTTGGTGTATACCTACTTGCTCTTTCTAATGATTGCAGTAAATAAAGGGAAAAAACATATAATAAGAATATATAAAATGACTAGTTTGATAGTCTAAATATGGGAATGATATAGAAAACATAAAGATTGCAGAAGGTGAGGACATTATATTTTATTCCCCATTGAGCACCTGCCATTACCTTTTAATGAACACAGAAATATTGACCTTCATTTGGAGCTGAAGAGCATGGCCCGGAATGGAAGTTTTTCAGAGTGGCATTGCATTCTGAAAGTGTCAAGTGTCATAATTTGTAACAAGCTTCAAGTCTGGGGCATAAATATGAAAGAAACCACTGATCTATATTGCTCCTTTCTTCAACCCCACTATAAGAATTTTATCAAAGCTCAAGCCCAACTAACAATAAACTAACCAGGAATGGCAAGGTAAGACTAGACTACATATAGGAATTCCAGCTTTACTTCATTCAGAATTAAGAATGGCTTGAGAGTATTAATCCTTTAATAATAATTTTTAAAAGCTTGAGAAAAGGAATACTGGAAACAGAGGCAGGAGGCCAAGCGCATCAAAAGATGGTACAGTTGGCTGGGTGTGGTGGTGCATGCCTGTAATCCCAGCAGCTGGGAAGGCAGAGGCATGAGTATCACAAGTTCGAGACCAGAGATAGTCTGCACAATTTAGAGAGACCCTGTCTCAAAAAAAAGTGAAAAAAAAAAAGTGGGCTGGGGTGCATCTCAGTGGTCCAGCACTTGCAAAGCATGCAAACTCGAGGTCTTGGTTCAACCTCCAGTACCACAAAAAAAAAAAAAAAAAAAGATGGTACCATCTAGCTGTGATGTCCCATGAGTCCACAAGCCACAAGTCATAAACAGACACCCAGTTTTCAAGGCATAAAATTTAGTGAGTATCAACATTACCAGGCTCTTTCTTAAAACATTCCATTTGTCTTAGCTCATTTAAATTTCCTGCCAAAGCAATAAATCCTTATTGTCCCCATGTTACAGATAAGGCAATTGAGGCTGGAGAGTTAAAGGAACTCAGTGTCACAGGGTAATAAAATATTAGAGCTAAGATTTAACCCTGATCTTTTACCTCTGTGAGCAATATTATATGCACAGTACTGCATTTCTCCAAAATGTTATGAAATTCAAAGGTCTCTGCCCAGGGGATGGGCAGACAGTGGGGGCATAGGAAGAGCAGGAGAAGGACAGCCTATAGAGCCTGGGAGGGAGAAGCAGGGATTGTTCCTTTGGGGCAGGTTATGTTCTCTCTCACCTGGGGCCCATATGCTGGCTGCATGGGTATGTTCCCTTTGCTAAAACTCAACAAGCTGGATATGCACCATATATTCACCTTTCTGTATGCCCATTCTACTTAAAAACATGGGGGGAAAAAGTTTTAAAACCAGGGTGGGTGGCCATTCCAAGGACACCACAACTGCTCCTTATACAGGGCCCACTCCCTGAGTCTCCTTTCCTGTGTCCCACAAGCACAGGGATGAGCCCGCTTCCCTTTCTTCTTGAAGTTATTGGCCAGGCGGCGGCAGTTACAGACCAAAAGACTGCCTATATTGAGCCAAGTCTTAACGATCATTATAAAACTACACTAAGTTTTTTCTTTGAAAATAAGCTTCAACATACTCACAGAGAGATGGCACAGAACAGGCTGACAATGAGGAGATCTTACCTGTAGCCTTACTCCCAACAGCCTGGAGGCCCTAGACTTCCATTTATTTATCTGTGAGTGAAAAGCTTGGATCAGATAACCTCTAAAGTCCATTTCCCATGCATATTCTTTAGGACATTTTTACAATAATATGCATAGTTTATACTATGAGTTATATTATTTATTATAGAAAAATAAAGGGTGATGGCCCTTGACAGGAGAACAGACAACATTGTATACTCTCAAATCTAATCTGCACACTTACAACAAGGATTAGAATCAGATGAGGGTTAGAACCACATGCTGATTGTATTCACCTGAGGGATCATCCAATCCTTACACATCTGATTTTGTAGCCCTCTAAAACTATTCAATAGGTGCAGATTAGATTCAAGAATATATAGTAAATTGTGGTGTAAATCATGCAATAAAATATTCTACATAAAGAAAATAAATTATGGTTATACATATCCACTGGATGGATCTCAGAAACATAGTACTAAATGAAAAAGACAGATCTGTGAACAAAATATATATTGTGATACTATTTATATAAAGTTAAAAAGAAGCAAAATGAACTAGTATATTGTTTAGGGAAATATGCATGTCTGGTAGAACTATGAAGAATGTCAAGCAAATTATAAATACAAAATTTAGGGTGTTAGTGATATCTGGAGGAAGGTAGAGTGGCGAGGGAAGAAGAGAGCAGTGATTTCAACAGTATTAGTATGTTGAAAGGCAGATTCATGAGTATTGTATTATTATCATACTTCATAATGTACATATTGTTATATACAGTGATGTATGTATTAAATAATTCATACATCTTTTAATATCATATGTATTTTTCTAGGAAAATGTTAGAGATAAAGGGGTGAATACAAAATCCTAAAAACACCAGTGAATTGTTACTCTGATTTTTAGCTGCTTTTGTAATAGAGCTGTTCCCTATATGGAAAAGGTGAGGATATAATTGTTTCTAGAATTTACTGTCCTCTGCTTTGAGCCTTGCCTTAGTGTACAACTGAAGCCAAAAATTGAGCCAAATAAGCACAATGTAAAACTCTTTATCCAGATAGGAAAATAAAATTCAACTCTTTCTTTGGAAGAAATTATTGACTCATCCTACTAATATTTTACATCAAGTGTTGCTTAAAATCTGGGGAATTCAGGGATAAAAACAACAAAGCCCCTTCCTTCGTGGAGTTTACTCACCTTCCAGTGGGAGAGATTGACCATAAATCCATAAAAAATAAAAAAATTGATAGATTGGGGTTGTAGCTCCATGATGGACTACTTGCCTAATATATGCAAGACCTTGAGACTAACCCCCAGTGCACCACAAATATATACATATATATATGTATATATATGTGTGTGTGTGTGTATAAGTGTGTGTATATATATATATATATATATATTCTGATAGTAAACAGAAAAAAACTATTTTCAGTGATTCTTCACATTTGATGTCAACTAATGAAACAACATTTTTTCCTTATTATTTCTCTATAGTTTGAAAAAAGCTTAACCTTACATTTTACTATACTAACTGTATCTTCATGGTCTGGGGTTTAGCTCAGTTAGCTCTTGCTACTCTGTACTCTCTGAGGCCCTGGGATCAGTCTCTACCACCGCAAAAATGGGACAAGGACACAGCAATCCATTCCTGAAGCAATTACAAAATAAGCAGCCATTGAAAACCCTATGAGGGTCACTATGAGCTGGACCCTACTCAACAGCACCTAACAACAACAAATGTATCTTCTTGGGCTTAGGGCTGCAGCTCAGTGTTAGACCACTTGCCTGGAATGCACAGGGCCCTGAGTTCAATACACAGGACTGAAAAATAAAAAAGCAACAGTAACCTCACTTTAAAAGATACTGGTTACCATGAACAAAAAGATCCAGACAGGTCATATGAAAGTATAAAGGTCTTCTTAATGTGTCAACTTTACTAGGCTTCAATCTCCATTTTTAGTTATTAAGTCAAATACTAATCTAGGTATTTCTATATAGGTTTTTTGTAGATGTGATTAAAGTTCAATCTGTTAAAAGTCCTTAAAAGCAGAACCAAGGCACTGTGAAGAATAAATTATTCTTGTAGACAGTCACTTCAGCCCCTGCCCTTCCTACCCTTTCTGCCTCATGGATTTCAAACTTGCCCAGCCAACTTTCACATTGCATAAACCAATTCCGTCTGATAAATCCCTGCTGACTTTGTTTCTCTGGTTGAACCCTGACTGATAAAGTTGGATGTAAAATGCATTAGCTTATATTCACACCATAAAGACCCTGAGTATAAACACATCCTTAGTTCAAATGAAAACTGATTTGGAGGTTGAAGAGATGGGTAGTGAAATGCATTTGCTGAGGGCCCTCTTAGGAGCCAGTATATCCACATGCACTGTCCTACCTCATCATTACCAAAACCCATGCAAAGTCACTGTTAGTATCTCCAGTGTACTCACAAAGAAACTGATACAGTAAGATACAGAATTATGTACCTTTTATAAGGTCATCCCATTAAAAAGCAGCCAAACGAGAGTTGGAATGTGGAATCACATCAGCCCAAAGGCAAAACTTCTGTGGTGCTTCTCTAGGAAGATAAACATTTGTATTCTTGAAGGCTTATACTGTAAGTTTGAAAATAAAACACTATCAAAGCAATGGAAAATAAAGAGTAAAACAGCAAATAATCCAATTTAGTTAAAGGATTGGGAAAAATCAAGAGGATAATCAAATTTTTCCTTAGGCATTGACAGAAACATAAAATTCAATTTTTATAACAGACTGTTGAATTTCTCAGAGGAATGCTGAAATAGATGCCTAAGTGACCCAGAGGGGTCACTTAAGTATCTCCATTATAGGATTTTGGCTTCAATTTTAAAGAGAGAAAAAAGTGATTCACATTAAACCAAACAAATCATGGTCTGGAATGTAACCGTATGCCAATCTACCACTTAATGGCTTATCCAGAAATACTTCACAGTTACCTTTCTGTCCTCAGAGCCTCTTCCTTTAAGAAATCCACCTTGATTATTCTGTGTTTTTAAAGTACTCAAATTGAACAGTCAAATTCCAATTCCATTTAAGCTTGCTTCCCTTAGCGCCTAGGGCAATCTGTTACTTAAATATAACGGATGAATTTCACTGTATTTCAATGATTTGGGTGACATTTCCTTGACATTCACAATATGTCCTATAAATTAGAAGTGCTATAGTTTTAACACAAAATGAATAAAATGATCAAAAGAATCCTCCAGTCTCTGCCTACTCCTAGAGGAGGGGAAGTCAACCTGATTGCTATTCTCTGCGTACATCAAGCCATACAGTGAAGCATAAGGAAAGCAGTAATAAATTGCCTTTTCTCATTATATTTTGGTTTACTTTTATGTTTTTTAATTCATGTAATTACTCACTGTCTTGTACAGAATCATATTATAGGAAACCTTGATTAATCCACTGAAACCTACAATTTACCATAATTTAGAAACCAGAAATTATTGTCTAAGTGTTAAGATTATAGAGAGGCAGGTGACAACATAACAACCTATATCTGGGCTCCTTTATGTTACTTCTTTCTTCCTCTTCCTCTTTTTAAATTTTTTTTTAGCATATTGTCTCCCATAGCAGAACATATAAATCCAGTCTAAGAATGTTGTTCTTGTTAGGTGCCGTTGAGTCGTGTCTGACTCATAGCAACCTTCATAGGGTTTTCAATGGCAGATTTGTTTCGGGATTGCCTTGGGAGTGGGTTGCCACGTCCTTCTCCCACTTTTGCAGTGCTAGGAATCGAGCTCGGGACCTCAGAGACTGCAGAACGGCGTTCTACCAACTGAGCTAAATCCCAGCCACAGCCTAAGAATAGCCATACATAAAAGCCCAGGCAGCACCAAACTGGGGGAAAATGGCTCTTTGCAGAGTCTGGGCTAGAGGACTGTGCTCTCTGAAGTAAATTCCCATCTTCTTCCAGGGCACATGGGTTGCAGGTACACTCTTGGTCTAACCATGAATAAGGATAGAGGGTGGTAAGAATCACAGTGAAAAGTTGTATAGAGTGTACTCTGTTCTAGCCTTTGCTCTAAGCACTGGAGGGATACTAAAAGCAACCCTACAAAGCAGGTATTAATATTATCTCCATTTTTCCAGGAGAAAATTGAGACACAAATACATTAAGTTCTTAATCAAAATCATACAAAGCCAGCTATCATGCTGCACACTAATCCCAGCAACTGGGGAGGCTGAGGCAAGAAGATCAAGAGTTCAAGGCCAGAGGCAGCATAAGCAATTTAGTGAGACCCTGTCTTAAAATAAAAATTTTTAAAAGCCTGGGGGTACAGCTCAGTGGTAGAATATTGCCTAGCATGTGTGAGACCCTAGGTGCAACCCCAAGTATTGAAAAAAAATCAGTGCTAACAAGTAATAGAGCCAGGACTCAATCCCAGGTAGCTTTGCTTTTCCATAGAATGCATCTCTTTTCCTACCATATTATAAATTATTTGCAAATTCCATATCATTTTAGCAACTGTGATACCTAATCTATGGCAAATATCTAAGGATTAAATAATAGATGGAGAATGTTGTTGTTGTTGGTAGGTGCCATCAAGTCCTATCCAACTCATAGTGACCCTCATAGCATTTTCAATGGCTGATTGTCTAGGGATTGTTTCAGGAGTGGATTGGTAAGTCCTTCTCCTGAAGATTGAGAATAAAACTCTTCCTCTCTCTCTCTCTCTCTCTCTCTCTCTCTCTCTCTCTCTCTCTCCATATATATATATATATACATATATATATGTATACATATATATATATGTGTATGTATATACATATATATACATATATATATGTGTGTGTGTGTGTGTATATATATATATATATATATATATATTTGACAGTGCAATAGAGGGAGGGCGCCTGATAACAAATTAAACAGACTAATCATAAGTCTAGAATATGACGTAGCTAGCAACCACCAGCAACATTTTCTCTCCTCTGTCTCCAGCCTTAAATAGGAATTGAATTCCCAGTCAAGCTCAGCTTTTACACCAATAGGAAAACCACTACATTAATAGTGTGCTACATTTCTACAACTTTGTGGCAACAATGATCTGAATAAAAAGGATATTCTACTTGTCCATCAAATAACTAGAAAATTTACTTGCCCATAATACCCTATTCCATAAGCACTGCAGTGACTCAGGGTTTGGACTACATCTACTTAAGCTTATGGATGTTGGGTGTGACAGTTGCAGTGTTTGTGTTGGCTGCTGACATGTAGAGGCATCTATAGATTCCTTATGCCTTTGTGAGTCAATGTCACAACGCTATCTTGTCACTTTCACTTTGGAATTTTTATTTGCTACTTCAAGTGAAGGAGGAAAGGCCTGAAATGTGTGTTTTTAAAATATATCCGGGACAACACTTCTATTTTGGAACTCTTCACTGGTTAAATAAAAAGCTCTCCAACAGCTGCTGGATAGGAAAGGAATACCAATCATTTCAGAAGCTGAGAAACTTCAGTTCTTGAAAAATAAACCCATTCAAAACTAGCTCAGGCTGTGATACTCCAACGAAATGCTAAACCCAGGCTGCATTTCTTGTCATTGGTAAGACTGAATGTGAAGAGTTACTCAAAGTATGCAATTTCCTTGAATATTATGGAGTGCCTGCATTTTTTGAGGAAAGATTTCTTCTTGCTTATAAAGTGTCTGTGGTCTCATTTTTGTTCAATGCCCTCTCAAATTCCCTGGAATGACTATAAAGTTGCACATCTACAAGCTCTTTTACACAATGTACATGCCAGAGAAATCAGATTTAGTGTTGAAATTCATTGTGCACAATCTATGAAATATGGGCTATGCAACCAACTCAGCACATGTTGCAAAATATATTTCCATTTTTTTCATGTTGCTTGGAATTTATTTGACAGAATTTCAGAAAGGAAATATGTTTGCCAGGGGGCAGGTTAGTTTTGCTTTTTAGACTCACAAAGATGTTGAGAGCTTTTCAACTTTCTTTGCCACTATCTAAACCTCATTATCCTAGACACCTAGCCACACTCCCCATGTGGCAGTGATGGGAATTCTTCCTTAAATTGTCCTTTGTCTCAAGTGTTTCTGGAGGCACTCCAAGGCAGAGTTAGATCTTTCACAGTCACAGCTAGTTTTAAAACCCTCTTATATCAACACTCAAAAAGGAAGGCAACAGGCTTAAAAACAAACAAGAAAAACCTAGCTCAACAATCACCACACCAGATTCTTTAACTCTCCTAAATATCAAATTTCTCTACTATTTTCAAAAGTATATTCCCTAGACTTTTCAGCATCCTAAAATTACAAATTTCTTTTTTTCTTGTCTTCAAGGGAAAGTTCTTAAAATCATAACATTTGATGACTTTATTTCCTTACCTCCCATTCAGTCCTCAACATGCTGTTGTTATCTTTTTGACTTTTCTCATTCCATTAAACTGGTTTTGTGATAACCAAATCAAGCGGCATCTTCAAACATGGTCACTCAAGAGCATTTGATACTATTAATCAGTAACTCCCTGGGATTACCTACTCCTTTTCTTTCCCTGGCATGCTTCCTCCTTTCACTTCTCCCATCATCCCCTCCTGGCTCTGTCTTCTGATGCCCCTACTTAACACCTTAACTCATGTCATTCCCTGACTTGTCCTTTGCTCTTGTTCTCTGATTTGACAACACTCATCCTGAGCAATCTCACTCACATTTGTAGCTCTAAAACTTCTTCATATTGGTGACTCTAAAACCTATTATCTTCAAACTAAATCTCTCTCCTGAACCTCACATTTATTTTACTAACTGCTGAATAGTAATCTCTACACATAGTTTCCACAGAATGTGAAACTCAAGCTATCTAAAACTAGACCCACAATCTTCTCCCTGTATTAATCAGCTGTCTTCACTGTTGCAGAGAAACTAACCCAAACAAACTTATGGGAAAGAGGTTTATTGGGAGCTCACAGTTAGAGAATCAGTCCATAATGGTGGCAGGGCAGGCATGGTGGTGATGGCAGCAGGACATGTTGCAAATGACCTCATATGCATGGAAGACCAGGAACAGAGAGAGACTAGGGCTGCAGATCCAGGGCAAAAACTACCAAAGGCCTGTTCCCCAGGGAGCTACATCCACAAAGTAAGAATCCCACTTCCAAAATTTCATAACCTCCCAGGACAGCACCACCAGCTGGGGACTGGACCTTAAAGCACATGACTTTTGGGGGACATTTTTTATTCAAACCATGACATTCCCCAAAAACTAGCTCTGTTTGGATTAATGAAAC